>JASAMY010001291.1:0-76104 GCA_030248085.1 Paralinhomoeus sp. GSCO2_6
AAATGCCGGTTACTCCACTGATTTGCACTCCTCCCCCTGTGCAGGTACGCTGTCGCTGGTGACAGGAATAGCCAACCGAGATGGTTCAAGGTCAATGGCGTCGACGCCTTCCAGAGTACCACCGTTGGCGGCCTCGAGCCTAACACGACCTACTCGTTCAAGATGGCCGTGACCTGGCCAAAAGAGTGGGAGACGAAATACTCGAAGGGCAAGAACGTCACTACCATGCCAGAGCGTCAGTCTCTTTTCCTAGTCTACCTTTTTCAAACTTTATGTAGACATCGCCAGCACAGCACAGGGCCGTATGGCCGGTCAACGATTGATCAGACCAGTATTGCATCGCTGTTCTGTACCGTCGTTACCCTGAAAGGGGATTGTATAGGTGGGTCAGAGTGTACACCGGTATGCTCCTCTGACTATTTTTCACCAGCCAATGAGAACCCAGCTGATTCCTTGCCCCTGGGGATTGGGGTTTTTTTCTTTTGAGTGCCACATTTTAATTCTGAACAACTCGGGCAAACGACAAGCTATTGACCTGAAATTTTAACTGTAGGTACGCAACACTCTAAGGTTTTGCTGACGACTGGCCCCATGTGAATCCGTTTTGAAACCAGTGCATGGCACTCGTTTGAGTTTGCATGGTACTGCCCATTCCTGCCTGGTGCTTTAAGCGTGTTGCTTGCACCTCTCTGCTACTCGATGAGTCATTTTTCGGGCAACCACGCTTTCCCATACCACTTTGGAATGCCCTGTATCGGTACTTATCGTTCATTGCATGCCGATTTCGAGATGTTTGCTCGAGTTCAAGCAGTCATTCCTCCCACCACAAAACGAAAATGACCAAATATGGCTTAAGATGCAATCGAGTGTAACTCGCGGGTTTCAAAACGGATTCTCACGGGGCCAATTATCAACAAAACCTTAAAATAGAGTGTTGTCTACCTACAGCTAAAATTTCAGGTCAATAGCTCGTCGTTTGCTGGAGTTATTCAAAATTAAAATGCGGCACTCGAAAAAAAACCTGTATATCAGTTGAGTTAAACTTCCGAACACGAGCGCGTGCCGAAGCGACGCCCTAGACCACTGAGCTAGTCGCCACTCCTTCTCAAAAGGTCTAAATGTCCATTTATTTTAGGTCCGTCGGCAGTGCGCGACGTACGCGTCGAGGAGGCAACGACGGACGGCAGTCGCGCACGCGTCACCTGGCGAGAGCCGAGCGGCGGCGGCGTCCCCAAGGGTTAGACCCCCCCGCACCTAGAGGGGTTAAGCAATTGGTGTCCCCCCCCTCTCGGCTTTAACGACTTGTCGTTGGTCGGAGTCTGGACAATTGCGCGGGCTGACGAACGCGCGTGATTGCGTTCGGCGCGCAGACGCGTATGTACGGACCTATACACGTAATCGCGTTGGGCTGTATTCGTCGCCACTCTTTTTTTTCTTCTTTCTTTGAACGGAACGGGAGGAATTGGCCACAGCTCGATGACACACGCACACACACACACACACACGTCCGCAATTTGCTACAGTAACCCGTCCCGTCGGCCACGTTTGTTAAGGGGGGGGGTGTAAATTTAAGCGCGGTGGTGCCACTCGCGTCTCAAATGCAAAGAAGGGAATTTGAAATGCAGATCAAATCTCCGTCGTTGCATTTGCGCTACAAGAGTCGATTTAAATCAGAAAACCGTCTTGAGAATTACATGACAATGCATGCATAGCTACAAGGGGAGGGGAGTGGTGCGGGCACTGAACGTTTAGCACACGCTTGCGACGTCACTGGAACGCCGAACGTTTCCAGGCTACAGACTGTACTACACGTTCGGCGATCGTGCCCCCTCCAATGAGGACTTCAAAACCTGGAATCTTATCGACCAGGAAGGACGGGTGTTTGAGGAACTGATAGATGTGAGTTCCCTTTATGCTCATTGCGTGCCACTTTCCGCTGCAGTCGCTTTCACGATAAGCGTAATTCACGATAATGTATGTATACGTGTACATAAACAGATGTACATGTACTGTATGTACGTGTACATATGTACGCATGAATGTATTCGCTGGCGAGGTGGCGCAAGTAAGTGCAGCCGCCAATTATCGCCACGGGGAGCGCGGCTGGGGGGGGGGGTGTTCGCGCCGCTCGGTTGCGCGTGAAATCCGTTCGAAGCGCCGCGGGGAGCGGGGGCGATTCGCCATCGATTTAGCCGTCTAGAGCCGCTGTCAGCTAGAGGATTTATTATGATGACTGACACCCATTAGTCCAGCGGGGGAAGGGCCGCACTCTCGTTGAGATTTACTCGCCACACGGAGAATTGAAAAGACAACTCTCGCGGTTTCGGCGAGTCAGTTGACACGGACGGAAATTATACCACTTCGCTACTGTACGCAGTGTACGCAGCGTACATGCTTGCACATGAATAGTTGTTGACTGTCCAGTGTTCTACACACCGTTTCAGCGCGACAATCCTACGCAAAGCGGTTTTATTCGGGTGCTGGCGTACAACGAAGTGGGAGAGAGCGTCCCCAGCCAACTCGTCGTCCTACCTCCGCACAGTGCGTACTTTCCTAATGCGTACATTTCAAGCAGATGCCTTAGGAGCACACGGAGCAGTGGCCGAATGCGAACTTGCAGTAGTATGGTTGAGTTGGTTTAGGTGCTGCCTGGAATGCTAGGCACGCTCTCTGAGGGTCGTGGGTTCCATTCCCACCACTGCACAATTTTCGCGTTTTCACTGGATTGTTACTCTACGCATTCTCTCGTTACATTGTAGCTTGAATAACTGCGCCTACCGTATTATATCGATTGTTGATGCTATTGTAGATCTTCCTGCGCGTTGATAACCGAAGACGGCCCGTTTAGATGATTTCTCGCTGTCGATCTCTGTAGTCTCGGACCAGCCGTATACAAAGTCTGGGGAATCTCGTGTGGTAGGCAATTTGAATTGTGGAATGGGTGGTTCGTGGAGCGCTGCGCGGGTGATGACGACTAGGCGGTGGCGGCGCCATCCGGTCGTGATCTGGTCGTAAGCTGTCAGGGTTCGAACGCGGAGGGCCAGCTCAAATGGCTTCCCACCGACGGCGGTGTCGCCGTGGCCGAAGCCAGCCCTGCTGGGTCCGTGTCCGAGTCGTGGTCCCATTTTTGAAAGTGTGCGCTACCGTCTGTGTGCAGGAGCCAGCAGCGCGTGTACACGAAGGCGGGCCCGAAGGAGGGAGAGCTCCGGCTGCTGTTTTCGCCCGTGCGGCTCGCAGACGCTGGCACGTACAGCTGCCGGTGGAGCGACGCCGCCGGCCGCCTCCTGGCCAACCACGAGCTGGCGGTCAGCGTCCAGAGTCAGTGAAGACGGTGGTGGCGGTGCTTGTGGCGTTCCTCCTTCCGGGCAGTGGGTCCTGCGCTGGCGGCGACGCCCTGGACAGAAAGAGTAAAGGCCCGTGTACACGCCTCCAGTCGATCATTTTCCTTGCGTTCCTGCCTGTCGACTTCAAGAATTTTGAATTTTTAACCGGCGGACGGGCAGGGCCAGCGGGGCAGGGGGTGGGGGGGAGGGGGCACCGGAGCCGATGGATGGCGTGGAAATGGCCCATACCGGTTCCCGGGCGTTGCTTCCTGGGGTTGGCGCTTGGAATTTGACTCGTCGTACACTAACGCACCTCGCTTGCCTCGCTAGACGGACTGGCACGCCCATTAACCCGAAGCATGCGTGCGTGCGTGCCTGTCTCGAACCACTCAACCAGTTGACTCTACGAATTCTCTGGAACGATTAAAGAATCGGCCCGCCCGTCCGAGGTCCGGAAGCGGACGCGGGGCGTCACGGTTTGGCGAGTGCGCGTTTGCGTGGGCGGGCTTCGAGACGTGGACGTTCCAGGCACGCGCCCCATAGACGAAGGCGTCGTGCACGAGTGCACGTTCGAGGCCGACGACAGCGCCGACAGCTCCATGAGCTGCGGCTGGCGATCGCACGAGAGCTGGCGCGGCGATGGCCGCTGGCGCGTCGTCGCCGCCGAGATCGGCCGCGGCGTCGGCGTGCCCGTCGACTACACGCACTGGGAGAAGGGAGGTGAGGGCGCGGGGATTGCTATGTAGCTGAGTTTTACCTGCATATAGTTTAGACAAAATAATGATATGAGTCACAAATATTTTAATGCCGATTTTACAGTAGATTATCCAGCTCGTGTGAGGGTCAGTGAGACACCTAGCGGCTGAGAAGACAAGTGCTTTACCAACATATCCAGGGTTATCTGACTTATCATGCGTGATTTGTGGTCTAGGAGGCGTGCTAGTGTGGTGTAGTGGGTTAGCATACATAGCCGGTATTCCTGAGACTTGTGTTCAAATCCCAGCACCGCAACCGCAATCGCTTTTTTTTCCGCAACTCGTCAATTGTCGTGATTGCTCATACCTATTTCTTGCCATATAACGTGACACTTTAAAGTGCTCTGTGCATGTACCTACGTATGATGTGGGAGTGCTACAGTATACGCGTTTTGAAATTTCAGAGTCGGGCGGCCACTACTTTTTCTTTTCCGCCAAAGATTTCAAGGAACGAAACGCTCGCGCGATTCTGGAGGACGTTTGGTTTCCCGCCGGCGCGGAGTTCTGCGTCAGTCTCAAGTATTCCGTCGGCGGAGGCGATGGGGCTGCCGGTTGGCGTCTAGAAAATCGAATTTTAAAAGAAAAAAATGTTATCGCACTTGTAATGCGCAGGAACGCTGAGAGTCCTGGCAGTCGGCGGCGACAAGGGCGAGCTCGAATCGCCGACTACGATCGTGAGCACCCGGCTGGCGAACACGCATCGGAGGTGGAAAATTGCGGCGGGAACAGTCAAGGCGATGGACCAGCCGTATGAGGTTCGTGCGTCGTGCGTGCGTGCCGGTGCGTGCGTGCGTGCCGGTAGGTGCGTGCAGTCGCAGTGTATCTTTTTTCAGCTGGTACTGGAGGCGTCGAAGCGCGCAGGTCGACAGCTGAGCGTCGGAGTGGACGACGTGCGAGTGACGTGCGGCGCCTGCGTTCGCGACCTCCTCAACGGTGAGCGTTGGCCGCGTCAAGTTAGTCGGCAGTTAATGGGATGGCAGCCCACTTGACCCCTCCCTCGCTACTCGCGCTGCAGCGCGAGTGTATCGACGCGACCGCTATTATACTGGCTCTGGGCGTTCATCCGCTGATCGTCTCAAAAGCGACGAGGAGTGTAATTATGCGAGCGCCGCCGCGTCCGCCTCATAAACGGCGCGCGCGCACTGGACCGCCGTCGTCAGGGCGGCAGAAGGCGACAGGTCGGGCGGTCGGTGGGCCAGCGCTGGCCACCTGTCCGCGGGGCGCCATTCGCAGTTGCGATTGGGAAACAAAGGAACTTCTTCTTCGGGCCGTTTGGCTGCTCCGGGGAGGGAGAGGGCGCCATGGTCCAGGATCAATACGAATCCCTTTAGTCTCGAACGAGCGCAGTGGGCGTGGCCTGTCCGGAGAAACTTCCGACGGCGGCGCCGCTGCCGCCGTCGGCAGCCGCGCACTCCACGTACATACAAACGGACAGAGTTGTCTTTCCTGGGAGGCTCGTGTCACTCGCGCCCTCCTACTCCCTCTCTACCACCCGATTCTTTACGCGGTCTCCGTTGCATTGTTTCCCTTTTCCTCCCCGTACCTGTCTCCTCTCTCACTTTCGTCGTCGTCGTCGTCGCCGTCGTCGGAAGTGTATATTTGACGTCGGCAGCGTCGTCTGGGCGCGTGCACGCGCGCGCGCTCTTCGGCACGTTTTGAAGAGACCGCCGCCGCGCGCGCCGACAGCGTCCAGCGTTGCCATGGACGATTTCTGATGGCTGCCGACTTTTGGCGGCGCGTGACCGCATCGCCGACGCCGCTTTTCGCGCGGCTCCTTCCGGCACTGCTGCTGCTGGGCGCGGGATTCTGCCGCGCCAGCAGCAACGTGATCCAGGACAACACGGCCGACGAGTTGTCGCCGCCGCCAGAGACAACGTCGCAATGGACAGACGACGGCGTTTACGGGGGCGACGACGAAGACTGGTACTATGGCGAATCGTACCCTTACGATGACGACGAGCTCTACAAGGGTGACGACCCTTCCTCACAGGGTGAGTCGCCGCATTGGGAATTAGGGTCTTTGTGTCCCGATCAACGGCTTGATCAAGACCTTGGTCAATACCGCACTTGCGGGCACGATGTGCACCTCTGGATTTATCGCTTGCGCCCGTTCGCACGCGCTCCGAATCTGTTTTATCGTGGGTACGCGCGCGTGGTCATCGCTGCGTACGTCGTATGTAGGTGGCGGTGCTGCGGCAGCTGCCGAGAAACAAATGGCCCTCGCCGCACCTTGGGATCAAAGTATTCTTGGGGCTGTGGTGGGGGAGGGGTAGAGACCGCGACAGGCGTGCCGCTATTTGTTCTGCCACCAGCCGCCGACCGCGCTTGTCTGTCCGTCGTCTCGACGCCTGCCACTGAGCACCTACATTGTATAGTGCCGAACAGCAGTTTGGTGGCCACAGGAATTGACTAGCCAGCGGCACACTCGCCGAATAAATAAGGCCACGTGTGAGGAGCAGCCTGACAAATTGCTCCACTGAGCAGCGCGGTTTCATTCACAATCAGAAGTCGTTTCTAGCAGCGGTCTCTTTGCCGAGTTCCGCTTACGCCCGCGGGTTACGACTATCGTGACGACTACTTGGCATCGGTACGCCCACTGGGCGCGATGGCGCCGCGACTCCCGAGCGGGACAAGGGCCGCGTTTTTCCACCCGGTCTGGCGTGTCATCCTCTTCCGTCATCCATCAGGCCGCCGGGGGTCCTGGGGCCATTCTTTTCTAGCGCTGGCGCGAGTTTCGGCTCGGTCGCGCCGCGCACCGATCGATCATGCGCGCACACTCTCTCTCTCTCCTGCGCCGCCGCCGCGTCTTTTCTTCGGCGGACGCCGTCGAGAACGTCCGACAAATCCCATGCATCCCTCCACCAGCACCACCTTTCCTCCGGCGCCGGATTTGAGGAGTGCAAGAGACGCATCCTTGTCCTCCTCCCCCTCTCCGCTTTCTTTCTTTCTTTGAAAGCCAATTAAGCCGCGGCCCAGATCAATGCCGGTCCGCCGAGCTGGCAGGCGCCATAAATCGAAATGTGGATTTTGGACGGCTTTCGCCTGGCTTGAAATAGAAGATTCGGGCCGCCAGATGCCGTCCATTAGCGGGCCGGGTCGGCAATTCGAAGTAGCGCTGACGGAAATGCGGACAGGGAGTCGTCTTGTGATTCTGCCCGATGGAGCTAGAGAATCAAGCCGCGCCACCTTTTTTTGGCATTGACATTGGGCTTCGCACGTTTTCATCTTGACAACAGCATTATGTATGAGCATGGGTGCGGCTTTGGCGACACAGCCATTTTTCTCGAAAGCGCTTGCGCTTTCGACCCGTCTGCAGGCAGTGCGCGCCTGTTGCGGTCGTAAACGCGAAACGAGGCGCGTCCGGGGACGGGTAATGGGTGCCATTTTTGAAACCAGACGCATCGATACGTAGCTGCTGCGGCGGCTCGGCCGGAAAGATGGACCGGACGCGCCGAGTCGACCTCATTTTTTTTGCCGGGCGAACCGTAAACAAAATCGACGCATGGACACAAAGCAGAGGGGGGGGGGGGCTCCCGACAGCGCGATTTTAACAATGCGTGTACTACGGCTGAATCGTGAGAGAAGAAGAGAGGAGGCAAAATCGGCTCGACAGCGAATCGCGCCGACTAAGGACAACAGTGGGCAATCGAGTAACGAGTTGGACAGAACACAATGGAAGCATTTGCGCTGCGCGCGGACGAATTGAAGCGCTACCGCTAAAAGCGTTCTACGCATGTTTGACAGCGCAATCGCGCCACTTGTATTGTATGTACAACGTGTCTAAAATACGTGTACATACCAACGGGAACGGGCACACAGACATCGAGGTGCATGCTTGTTACACACTGTACATATGATTCGTTGATGGGTACTCAAGATTGTTGAGGGTGTTCACGCCACGATGTTTGTCTAAGTTTTTCATAGTACACGCGCACTATGCTCGCGTACAAATGCACATAATGTAGGTATACATCATATGCATTGGCAAGTGAACAGTGTATTCGCAGAAACGCACAAGTAAAGGCACATTTCAATTGAGTTTAACGCACTTACATACTTGTATAACATGTACATATGTACAGACGCGGAGCGTGCAGTGTGCAGGTGCAGATGGACTGGACTTCAGACGATGCAGATCCAGAGCCGGTGGACCTGATCCGCGTGCTGGAGGACGACAGGAGCGTCCAGCCGGACGTGCAGGCTACCGGTCTGGAACCCCTGCCCGCCTACGTGCTGTCGGGCCAACGGGGCGCCCTGGGCAACGCGTTCGCCTACCTCGGCGGTGTCGACCTCACACATTTCTCGTTTTCTGCGGCCGTGCAAATCGACTCGTCAGAGGTCCGTGCCGCCCGCTGCGTACTAGTGCGTGCGTGCGTGCGTGACGATGCAAGCGTATGTACGTGGCGGTGCGAGCATGCGTGCTGATGCGAGGGTGCGTCCACTCCCAGTGCGAGCGTGCGTGAGCGTGCGTGACGGTGCGAGCGTGCGTGCCGGCGCGGGCGAGAGTGCGTGTCGATGTGAGCGTGTGTGCTGGTGTGAGCGTGCGTGCCGATGCGAGTGTGACAGTGCGCGCGAGCGCGAGCGTGCCAGTGCGAGCGTGCGTGACGGTGCGAGCGTGCGTGCCGGCGCGGGCGAGAGTGCGTGTCGATGTGAGCGTGTGTGCTGGTGTGAGCGTGCGAGCCGATGCGAGTGTGACAGTGCGCGCGAGCGCGAGCGTGCCAGTGCGAGCGTGCGTGCCGATCGATATGAGCGTGGGTGCTGGTGCGAGCTTTCGTGCCGATGCGAGCGCGCGTGCCTGTGCGTGGCGGTGGCGGTGCACGAGCGGCAACGGTCGTCGCTCGCAGGCGAGAGGCAGGACGGGTGGCGACCTGTTCGCCGTGGTGGACGAAATGGAACGTCGCCAACTGTTCGGACTGCGTGTGGAGCCGGCTCACGAGGGGGAGCGGCACATGAACATCACGGTGTTCTACACGCCCCCTTGGCGCGACGCGACCAAGCTCGACTTCGTCATGCCCTCGCTCGACGGCCAATGGGTGCTCCTGTCCTTCAAGTGAGCGTAACAAACTGGGCGTATGGCGACAGAGCAACGCAATAGCTATAAGAATTGCGTCCAAATTCAGAGTGGAAAACGGCCAGCTCTTTCTGAGCATCAACTGCAGCACGCAGCTCCATGTGAAGAACGTGAGTCAGCGCTTCGTTTGTTCGCGTTTGTTTGTGAATGCGGGACGACGCGTTGTCTATTTACATGTACATAACTGTAATCGTAATTGTAAACCTAATCAATCGTAAGTACGGTATTGTAATTGTAGTCAAAATGAATCGCAGTTACACAGTTTCTTCAAGCCTAGTACGTATAATGTTGATTTGCATGGTTGTTTCAGATTCCAATGGAGGATAGGTGGCACTTTTCCCAGCACGAAAAGCTCATCGTAGGGGGAAGCGGCGGCGACCGACGCAACCACAGATTCATCGTGAGTGTCTTCTCTTTTGCCGCCTTTGTTTTTGCGTTTTATTTCTTTCTCTGTTTATTCTACGGTCGATTTCCCACCCGCTTCAAGGATAAAGTGCAAATTTACTCATTGTTGATCCACCACGCGCGTCCATACTCTAAACATACACTCCCGTACATGTATGTACATGCGGCTGGTACCCCCCCCCCCCCACCCCAGCCGCAAGCGTTTGAGAGGAGGGGGATGCGGAGAGAGAGAAAGATGCTTATCTGGCAGGGGCCGCTCGCGTAACCCGAAACTTCAACAACACACACACACACACAACTACAACACTTCTATTGTGCGGCCCCTTCGCGCGTGCGTCTAAACTTGCCCACGCCAGCGGCGCCGCTATCACACACTCACCCCCGAGTAGTCTAGACGCCGCCCGAAACGCGTGTCGGCTAGTCCGGCCAAGGAGAATTATTCGCCCGCTCTGCGCCCGCCCGCCCGCGCCCACACGCGCCGGCTAGACAAAACGCGAAAGAAAGAAAACAAAAATGCAAATGACGAGCCTGTGGTTGGCGCTGCTGCTGCTTGCGGCGGCGCCGCTGCAGCTGTGCACTGCGAGGAATGGGGCCGCCCTCCCGACGCCGCTACGACGCAGACGTCAAGCGGTGAGGGACACGGTGATAATTGTCTCTGTTGCAGGGTAAACTGCAAGAGTTGAAAGTGTACGCGGACCCGCAAAGCGCCAGCGAGAAGTGCGAGGAAGACGTAAGTCGGGCCGGGCGTGACGACCCCGTCGTTTTTACAGGGCTTCAGCAACGCATTTTAGCGCAAACGTAGACATAGGCACAAGGTGAGCGTCGGTGTCGCCTCTTGTTTCTCTGTACCTACCTATGTAGCGTACGACACGTAAGGTATGTACGTATACCAAAGTACAGTATGTGTGCATGCTCAAGCGTAGAGAGTAAGCAGTGGCGTTGCCAAGATTGCCCTCTGTGGGCAAGTTATTGCGGAAGATTTTGCAAACTGGTTTTATCCATTTTGGTATGCAGCATTTAGTGAAAGTAATGCATTGGATTGTTTTAAGGCACAGATGCCCTGTTCATGTCAACCACCCAAAAGTTGATCACCCCCCCCCCCCCACCCGTCTACGCCACTGCATGGTAGGGTAGTAGTGCCTACCTTTTTGTGCGTGCACGTGCAATCGGGTCCCGAAATTTCGGCCTTTCTGCGCGAGTGAAATTCGACGCTGTTTGTAAACCGTAAATTTGCGCCACGTGCAGTCTCGCTTCCGTTTGTTTGCTCTCTTCTTGATGGCACCCCCAGGCCTCTCGCTCAGCAGTAGCATTGGTTTGCATGTATAGACGCGACTGAAATTCGCGTACCAACATACGGTAGCGTTTCGCACGCACGCACGCGCGCGCGAACCCCTCTCACACCGCGGTCCAATTCATGTCTGCGCTCGCTTGCCCCCATAATCATATTCGCGCCATGTACGAGCGTGCAATCTGCGTGTGCGTCGCGTGGCCATAGACGCCATGCAACCCGTGCAATGTACGTACATAGGTACAACGTGTACCGACCCTTTCGGCAACTCGCGCGCGCCTGCCGAATTCGGCAGAGAAATGTCAAGTCGAATCGTCGCGTCCCCGTGGCGCCACGTTCTTCTCGTCGTGTCAATCTCCCTGCATGCTTCTGTGCGCAACACAACCCATCTAAATAATGAATGCTACAATGGATACCGTAAATTGTCTAATAGTACCCAGGGAGAACTATTGGGAGAGGGCGGGGTACTATTGGAGGGGAGAACACTACTGGACAATTTACGGTATTATAGTATTGATTTACAAAGATATTGCATGCTCTGTTCGTTACGTAAAGACAAGGTCGAGGTTCGACAACGTAACACCAGCGAATGCTTGCTTGAAAGTGGTGTGGAGAATTGTTGTGGAGTGCATACAACTATAGCACTTAAAAGTTACAGTGCGTGTGCGTGTGTCGAGCAAAAGCGTGTCTCCTCTGAGCTTCTTTTTTATCAACAAAAATTTATTAACAAAAAATCATTCTGAAGAGACACACTCTTACGCCTGCTCTCACCGCACTAGAGAAAACTACATTTTTTACATTGCAGGTGGAAGGCAGCGGCGATCCGACCGGAGACGACGGTTAGTTGTTTGCTTTTGTTTTCTTGACCTTGAAATTTCCAAAAAATTTCAAATTTGCAGAAGGCGCGACGTTCCGCCCCCCTCCGCAGATAACCACTCCGCCGCCATTCCCTCCCGGTAATTGGCTACCAGCGCCGGTCGGAGTCGGATCTGCTGGTTTTCGAATTCTGGCGCTAATCACCTTCTCTCCAGCCGTGGCTCTTGAAGACGTGTTTTATTTTGGTGTCTTACTCGTCGTGTCCAACGGGATTCAGAGGGCCTGCAGTCGGACGGGTGGGGCGGCGGCGGCTCTGCCGCGCTGCTGCTCGTGAGCGGGCCGTCGCGGCCGAGGCCGGGCGATTCTCTAATCGTTCCATTCCTGCGACGACGCCAACCTTCTGACCGTGTCCCCGCACCCGGTACACTGAGGTGTCGCATCGAGCCGCACCACTTGGGGGCCTCTCGTGGTGTCTCGCGCTCGACTCGGCCTCGCCTGGCGTCGTCGTGGGGCGTCTGCCTTGTTCGATGCATGCGTGGTTCAACAGGCACTAACCAACAAAGCGGGGTGCATGCCTACTAACTGAACCGGGAGCTCTAGACAATCATCATACGTACCCAGAAAGCACGGAAATCGTCTACAAAACCGGCTTCTTTCAGACGCATCCAGTGTTGTCAAGCCGGGCGATCAAGGTCAGTGTCCGGAAGAGTGCCCGCCTGGCCCCAAGGGCGATACTGGGCCATCAGGGCCTCCAGGGGTAAGCGAAAACCGCGTGTACATGTCTAGTGTCGAGACACTGATCCCCAGATTTGCGGAAATGACTTTTTTAGGTGCCTGGAGTTGCTGGACAGAAGGGTGAGCCAGGGGAACGGGGGCTGCAGGGCGAGCCTGGCATAACCGGCACCGTCCCTGAAAGCAGGATTGTCAATCTGATCAAGGAGCACGCTGGACAGGTATACAATAGTGCAGTGCGGTTGCTCACCCGTGACAGTGCACATGGCAACCATTGCGAATTCAGGGTCCGCAAGGTCCAGTTGGACCCCAGGGCGTCGCTGGAGCAAGAGGCCATGAGGGTCCAGAGGGGCCAATGGGCCCGAGAGGCCCAGCCGGTCCACCCGGGCCTCCCGGAGGAGGAGGAGGAACATCGGCAAGCTTTTCCAAGCGATGTTGCGTTTGCGACTTGTGTCTACAAGGTGTTGCAGACGTCGAATGGAGGTGGCGGCGGCGGTGCCCAATGCCCGGATCAGTGCCCAGCAGGCCCAGCCGGTCCTAGGGGGCCGCACGGCCCACCAGGAGACGATGGGATGCCGGGCCCAACTGTAAGTCAAGGCTGCATTGTGGCAACTGCGTTCTGTGCTGTGAACAGACTGTAAAATGAGAGTTGATGACTTCAGGGTCCACAAGGCCCCTCGGGCACGCACGGAGAGCCAGGCATGGTGGGGCCACCTGGACCTGCTGGTAAAGATGGCAGACATGGAGCGCCAGGAACCTGCGACCCCTCCGACTGCGCCGGCGGAGGCGGCGGCGGCGGCGGGGTCGGTCAAAATGTGGCCTCAGAGGCAGTGTCGAACTCATGGCAAACTCAGTGATTTTAGTTTTCGCCGAGTCCGCAGATTGTCCACTCCATGGACGACATGCATCGACAGGCGCATCGCTACCGGGAAGGCACTCTCGTCTACGTGTCCAGGGAAGGTCGGCTCTTCCTGCGGGTCCGAGGAGGCTGGAAGGAAGTCGCTGTGAGACCTTAGAACAGTATTCAAAAGTTTAATGAGCTTATGCACAGTGAAAGCGAATTCGTTCAGCTGGGACCATTCTTTCCCGTAGAGGGCGGACCAGTCACGGTGACGTCCGCCTTCAACCTCTGCCCGGTTCGGTTGTCTAATCGATTGTCCATTTGATTTCAGCGCGTGAACACCCCAAGACCGACTCAGCAGCCGAACGTGAAGACGCCGTCCCCACGGACGGTGAGTGGCTTTTTCGAGTGGCTCCTTTGTTGGGTCGCGGGGCAATTGTCACACCCGGCTTGCTGCGCCGATTTTAACCGGGGTTTGGTAGACGCCGCCGCCTTCTCACCGTCCAACGCTGACGCTCACGACGGCGACGCTGACGCGCGAGCCCCTCACGCTGGTCACCGTCTCGCCCACGCGCGCGTCCGCCCTCTGGGCGACGACGTCCACGGCCATGGTGCAGTGGAACGTGACCGGAGAGCGGGCGTGGCGCGCGCCGAGCACGGCCGCGCCGGGTCTCGACGCGCTCTCGGAGAGGCGCGAGGCTGCCGTCGAGTCGGCGGCGCCGGCTGCGGCGAGCGGTGCGGCGTCAGCAGCGGTCAGCCCAAACGGTGTCCTTCTGCTGTTGGCGGCGCTGCTCCCTCTGCTGCTGCCACTGCTGCAGCGGCGGTCCGAGGCGCTCGCGGTACGCCATCCCTGGTCTTCCGCTAGTGGTCGTCGACCTCGGTAGCCAGGCTGCTCTGGTAGAGTAGAGGGCCGCGCGCAGACGCACTCGCAGCTTGGGTGGCTGCCACTAGCGCTGGCCGCAGGGACCGAGCCAACAGCAGAACGACACCGTGCGAAGTCCAGCGTCAGTCTGTGATGCGCTAACGCTGGGCTGCCTTTTTCACCAACTTAAGTGAATTTATCTCGGACTTCAAAGGGCTGACCCACGGTGCGGGGGCGAACGCGGGTTGCGTCCAGTAGTGCTCGGTCGCGCGCTGGGGAGTAGTCGCGTAGCGATCGCTTGCGGTGCGCGTGCACCACTCACTCTAACAGGTGCTCTCCGGCGCTCCCGAATACGGCCACATGATCACCCCGACTAACGTCGACCGGGACCACCTTCGCAAGACCGGCTACGCGGTGGTCGACGAGAGACGCAAGGTAGTGCTGCACTGCTGGTGCCCAGCCCGCCCTGGGCCGGCGTCGTTGTTTCCCCTCTCTCACCCTTGGACCGGCGTTGTCGTCGTGCCGTCGCGTCGCGTCGCGTCGTCGCTCGTGCGCGCTTGCGGATGTCACCCGCTCTGCTCGCTGTGCTGCAGGTGCGGCCGCTTACGCCTCCGACTCCGACTAGGATCCCGACCGGGACGACGCGCCCTTCTTGGCCCCAGCCGGCGGCCGGTAGACTAACGGTGCTGGTGGTGCCGCAGGTTCGCTCCCGCGCACAGCTGCACGCTTCCCTCGCTTCTACACTCTCACCCTCTTTCGTCGTGTGCGGCAGACGCACTCGGTATACACCCTGGAATGTTGTTTCAGCCTGGCCCCGACACGAGGACCTCCACCACCACTGCGTTCCCGCCCAGCAGAAACGACGTGGTGTGTTCTAGAGCTTCGACTACATACAGCACGCACGCACGCGCGTGCCGATGTTCCAGATCCGCATAGTGGCCCTGAACGAGCCCCACAACGGCGGCCTCGGCGGCATGAGCTCATACGAGCGGCTCTGCTACGGGCAGGCGCGGAACGCGGGCCTCATAACGACCTTCAGGCCGTTCCTCTCCACCAGGCAGCAGCACCTCAACAAGCTCGTCAACAGGGCCGACCGGACCAAACCGGTCGTGAACCTCCGTGGAGAAGTCCTCGCCAAGAGGCCAGTACAGACAGTTCAAATGAAGGATCATACACAACGAAGTACAGCGCGAGTGGGCTTTCAGCTGGCAGGACCTGTTCCGTCCTGACACGAGCATCAATTTCGCCCGCACGCCGCTCTATTCTTTCGACGGCCGCAACGTCTTCACGGACTCGCAGTGGTACGGGTTCTCTCTCACGCCACGCACCAGCAGCGCTGCAGCAAAGCAAGAGTTGTGTGCAGGACGTACAAGTGGATCGCGCACGGAGCGACCACTGACGGCGTCACGGCCGAAGGCAAGACCTGTGAAGAGTGGTCGACGAACGACAGGAGGTCGGAACGACCGACGTTGCATCGTTCCGATATTGGAGTTCTGTTCAGATCGTACGCCAAGGGTTCCGATCTGGTGGCCAGTGGCCGCCTGGTCCAGGACGAGGAGGTCTGCTGTCAGACGCCCGTCATCATTCTCTGCGTCGAGGTCGGTGCCTGCCGCATTCAGTGCATCTGCCGATGCGAGTGTCAAGTAGACGTTCCAGCCTAATTAACAAGCGAACCACTCTGACACCCAGGGATATGCCAAATTGCCAACGTCTTTTAGAGAACCAATTAACGGAACCTCTACTTGGCACTACCACCGCACAGACCGGCTTGGTGCCTTTGGAATGGCTTTTCCCTGTGCTTAGCTTCCTCCCTCTTTCCTGTGCTTACGCTTACTTAGGACTAAGACCACACTAGAGTACGGACAAACAACTACGCAGCGTTTTGCCGAATCTTAGGCGGGAATCCGAATCTAAGCAACGGCGCGTCCAGAGGACAAGCAATCGACGGCTACCAAAGCAATCTTGCGCGTGTAAGTAGAGCAAGGAGGCGATTTAGTAATTCCTTCAATCTATACGCTGAACTTTCGCGTGTCGCCGCGCCGCTTTACCTGGGTTTCCCAACTAACCACGTTTCTTTCATCGTGGGAGCGCCATTACTGCCTTTCATGCAACGGTGGGATTCAGACGACATAGGCGCATGATATACACGCCAGTGATGACGGAGCTTTCTACTGAGGAGGCATATTTCGGTGTGTTCAGCGACGATTAGCGCGCGAACATTTCGGTGCTGCGCTACACTAACCCGTAGGCTAAGAGGGTATTGCCAACACCGCTATACATTCGGTCGGCTGTGGGCGCTTGTGTACGCGAGGAAGCTATTTCAAATTGCTCGGTGCATCATTGATTGCCACGCTTCGGCTTGTGTGCTGGCGCAGCGCAGCGGTATGCATGGGTGGTGGGCGTGCGGCGGCAGGCATGCGGTTCCTTTCGGTTTCAACTGTTGGCCGTCAGGCTGCCCCCCCGTAACGCCCTTCAGAACATGACGCAGCACAGCCTCCATCGGCTGTTCGGTCGACGGCGTCTGTACCGCCAGCAGCACTCGGCAGCGGCGATGCGCAGGCGAAGGTGAACAACTCGTGCCGATGCGATGGGTGGGGAGAGCGAGAAGAGAGCGATTTCGGTGCAACGACGACGACCACCACTGCCAGCCGCAGCCAGCCAGCCATCCCAGCCGCCCTCCGTGCGAAAGTGTGATTCGGATCCGTATTATTCTCGCGAGTGTGTTTTTTTTTGCCGCGCCCCGAGTTGTGTAGAGTCGCCGTCGCCGCGTCGCGAGTTGTAGCGCCCCGCCATGACCCCGTGTCCGTATCCACCGTTATGTAATGCAGCCACGCGCCAGCAGTAAAGCAAGCACTATGCATAGAGCGAACCAGAGGGGCCCCATTCGCTGGGCCAGCGTCCAAACGCCTATGCAATAGGTGCCTATAGCTCCGTCTCGCAATACCTAGGGCTGTCTTGCCTGCGACCTCTCGCCAAAAGCCCTCCGTGTTCGCTTGTTGTTTCGTTGGCACACTTCCTCTCTGTAACGTAAGTTGTTGGTTGCCATGTAGAATTCTTGGACCAGTTCCAATGGCTCGAGTACTACGCTTCTTTGTACTCTCCGCTTGTTTAGCGTCGCCAGCGCGTTCCCCTTCTCCAAACAGCCACTGCAACGCTGCGACGACATGTGCACACCTGGGATAGCGCCAATTGGAGAGTACACTGTAGTATACGTGCACTTGGCGGCGCGCGCTTTTCGCTCTCTGTACCGTATACCAAAGCCGCAGCCTGTGTTGCAGCTGCAGTCCTTTTGGAAGGTGCGGCGTTTTGAACGTGGTTAGAAGCGCTGACACTGCGAGAGTAAAGTTGTTGTTGGTAGCCGTATTGCTTCGCGTAATCGGGTCACTGCACAAGCACCACCAAAATATAGGGCTTCTCTCTGCCTACAGAGGTGCGTGCTCAACAGTACCTACCTACACATCATACATCATCAATCTGCCTACACAGCTAGCAAAACTCGCCCGTCCGTATAGTAGTCGCAGTAGTGGAACACTATGGTGCGTGGTGACGCTGCATCGGCAGAGATATACATACATGTAGATTCGTGCGCAGTAACGAAAGGCAGTTGAACGAAGCGTGAAGGAAAATCTCCAGTCAGCGAACATTCTGCTGCGCTGTTGTTCCATTCGACATGCTGCCGCGTTCCACTTTGAGGCGGGTCAGATACTGGATTTGGTGAGGCTTGACCTGACAGAGCGCCTCCTCTATAGAGGCCCAGCGTCGTTCGCGGCCTAAACAAATTCATGTAGTAAGCACATGTCAAACGATAATGCCACATATCGCGCCGCGAGAGCTTGCCGATGCTCCGTCGTTCCTGCCAGTCGTCGAGCTCGTCATTGACCAGCATCACGTACACGTCCGTGCGGTGCTTGCGTTCCACGTCCTGGAATCGGAAAGTGGGAATCGTGGAGCTGTGAGCCATAAGGTGCCAATTCGCACACTTCATTTGATTCGATGGAACACCAACGTTGTATAGGCTGGCACTTTGTTTGGATTGGAACCCCTAGCCACGACGCTGCACACAAGCGCGCAGGCGTGTTTTCAATCTAAGCGGACCCACAGCGAAAACGGAAGCCCCTCATAACAAGAATTCAATCACTGTGCAGCTCGCCAACTAAGCCTTCATTAGCTTCATACCTGGGTAATCGGTAGGGGTGTTTGCGTCGCGATTGATTGCGCGAGGCCGGGGCGGCAGGTAACCTGTGGAAAGGAAAAACCAGCCTAGCCAGCCAGTGGCCAAACGCGCCCACCCCTGCATGCAATGCTTCACGCTGCCTACACGTTGTCTAGCGGCGCTCTCCGCTTTTCACGTGATAGAACGGACTCTGCTTCAAGCTATGCATATTGACATTAGGCTCTCGCGGCCGATACACAACGGGTTCCTCCGCAAATAAAGACTAAACCGGAGCTGCGCGCCGTGACCTCACCTTCGCGTCCAAGGTCCAGACACGCCGCTGCCGTGAGAACCTCTTCGTCTGTTCGACTCTGGTTCTTTTCAGTTCCGCTCGCGCGTATTGTGTATACGTGCGACCGCGCGACTGCCGGACAAAATCCTCCACTGTCCTCTCGAAAAAATCGACAACGACGACTCAAACGGCGGCGGCCGCCGACGCCCCGACTAAGTGGCCATTCCCAGACGGCAAAGGACGCGACACACTCCGCATTACGCCGACACCAAGAGTACTTCCGTTCCACCCCCTCATCGCGCACGGCGGTGCTAGTCCCGCTCGCAGCGAGCAGTTGGGCCCGGGAAAACAGCTGCTGCCGCGGTTGCAGACAGACGGAGCCAGCGCGCTTCGTGCAGTCCCTCCCACACCCTTGACGAGACGGACCGACCAGCACGCACGACGCAGTGGCAAACAGCGTGCAACACACGACAGAGACAACTTTGATGTATGCCGCCAGTTCATCAACACGTTCTGTAGCACGTCTCTCTCCGACCAATTAGACGTGAGGGAGGGAGCGAACGCCAGCGGCCAGCTGTCTCCCGCCCTAGCCGCCGACGCTTGATTGATGCCCGCCGCCTCAAACGACAGTGGCTCTGGTGGTTTCTCGCCTCTCCCGGAGACAAACTTCGGGAGAACAATAAGTGTGAAACCGAGCTGAGCGCGTGAAAGCAACGCCTGTACCCAGCCAGTACCTTGCGAGAATGCATGAACAACATGAATCACCCTCTAAGAACACTCACATAACCTCGCGCACATTTGTTTGGCACTCTGACTCAGTTTAAGGGCCGCGCTGTTTTGGTACAGACATGACGTGCTGTTTTTTTCCATCGCAATCGCACTGCCCTTTAACGAGCGGCCGCTTCGCTCGTTTCGTTTGGACGCAGCGCCGCTGCGCATGAAGGCGCCGTCCGCCGCACGGTCGCGCTCCAGCGCAGCCAAAAACTCCCCCTCGCACAGATAAGAGCGCAGTTCACAGTATAATACCACACCAACAGCCAGCCCCTGAGTGCAAGTGCAACCAATGACGTACGCACGCTGGCTGGCTGCGAGCGCCGCCAGTTGGAATTCGGTTGGTCATTCCAGACACGGGTTTGCATTTCAACCCGGTTTTGAGGAGTCTTTTCCAACATGTGCACAGACGCAGACACAGAGGCACGCACCACGAATCTGTCGAGAAAGCGGTCGATGCGGCCTGTGACGCCAGCCTCCTCGAGCGCTTCTCGAAGAGCGGCGTCTGCAGCCTTCTCGGAATGCTCGACGCCACCGCCAGGCAGGATCCAGGCGCCGCTCTCGGAACGAGCAGACACCAGCAGCACCTGACAAGACTGACTAAGAACCAACATACGTGCAATTCCACGTACTGATATTTGGAGAAACGGCAGCTACAAGGATGTATGTATGTATGTACAAGTATGTATGGTCATGGACAATTTGGGCAGGCTCGAAACATACACGGTTGCGTTATGCGCCACTTGCGTTTCGCTTACCTGTACGTCTGGGTTTGAGGGCAACCTCAGAGGAAGGGTGGAGATGGTGCATGCAAGTGCCTACACTGCAGTTTAGATTAATTAACACTGCTACATTGGCAACATTGAGGTGTGACGATATCTCAAATTGCTTTTAATGGGGACCATGTACAAAGTGTGTGCTGACTCGCTATCAACAACTGTGAGTCCGACTCAGTACATCACGGAGGATTGCTCACAGAAGTGGCGGCAAATAAGTGCATACCTCGTCTCTGTTCTGCTCTCGGATGCAGATGCAGGCCGCTCTGTGCCTATAGCCATCGTGACCTATGATTCTGGCTTCTTTGTTGGGATTCGACGGTTTCCTCGTGATGGGCCAGCCGTTCGACACCGACGTCGAGCTGGACGCCATTGGCGGCTCACTCAAGATCCAAGAATCGTTCTTCACTGCTCTGACTACGCGCTTTGAAGCGGGACCGCGGCGTCGCTTCTCGGGTTTGACGAACTACGCGCTACTCACGTAAACCGAGGCGGAGGCAGGGAAGAAGTCATATATGGTGGCAGCACCTAGAGGAGAGTGGTTATTGCTGAGTGTAATGGCGTGAACCAAGCGGCAATGCACCTTGGCACGGTTGTGCCAGGAGTTGTCCAGCAGACCACAGTAACCTAGGTACAAGCCACATTATCCTCAAGCAACCTTTTGTTTTCTCCGTGATGGACCACATATCAATCACACTTGTTGCAGTTTTATCCACATTGTCTCTGTCTTTGTCGGCATCAACACGCGTGCGCAACTTCAATAGCCCTACAAAGCCATGAGCGATGGCCGTTATTCTGTTCTTTTTGAAAAAAAAAAACAGGATATCGTGCGAAATTTTGTGGAGAGGGTACGGAGGTTTCGCAGCAATGCTGTCAAGACGCCATGTTTTTTCCTCCTTTACTTTAAATCGCCATCATCTAAACGCCATCTTTACTTTAAATATACCGTACACTCCTATGCGTGGTGAAGAAGCTCGGCAGCAATCCTGCAGCTGGCTTTTAGCTACTGCTCACTTTTTGTTTGGCACGCACCTTCCCCACCCCCAAGGATCTCCCCAGCTCAGCCAGACCTGGTTTCAGCTAAGGTATGCCGCGCCGCGCTTGTCGATGGAGGTCGAAAAGTTGAATACAGAGGGCGTTGATTAGAGGGATTGGTTTGGTTTGGTACCCTCGAAAGTGAACTTTCTCTTTTTCTGTGTCGTTTTCACATTGGTAACCAGGTTTCTACGGAATTCACCTTTCTGCGGTCATCTCCAAATATGCTTCAGCCGCACGGCCAAAGCAAAATAAACTATTTAATGTCGTTGTCGTCACCGCTTCTAGGCGTGACAGCGGCAACGCGACAATGCGTCTTGCACGTGCGCGCGTTGAGGATAAGCGCATCACACAACATATGTCCTCCTCCTATCTCCCTGGGGCACTATAGGAGGGGACACTGTACCTTGACTGCCAGGAGGCACTATTGGAGAATGTATGGTACCTTCTTAGTAGTACTGGTGCGCCACGAATTGCCTTTCGAAGCCTTGTGAATTGCCTTGCTCGATGTCCGTGCGTGCGTGTACGTACGTGCTGTCCGACTTATTTGTCAGTGTGTTGGAGAGTCCTTGTTGTAAATTCGCTCGTCAGTTGCCACAACTCTTTAAAAAGTGATTTCACTTTATTAATCCTCAAAGCCAAAACTCTCAGAGATAATAGGTGTGCAGTGTGCACACAGATAAAGGGTAGATCGGAATGTCACATGCTTGGGGCATATCGGAAATATTTCTGTAATAGCATGGCTTCACTTCAACACAATGGCGCGCCGTCACATGACTTTTGTGGGGCGTTTTTCGCTGTTGTGCAGTTTTCGGAAATTATACTTGTGGGGATCTTGTGGCAATAGCGCAAAGGCGAAGACAAACAGTTCAAGCAACAAGCGGACAAACAGCAGGCATTTTTACGCGGCTCATTGCTCAGCAGGCAACACAACTGACGAGCCACTAGGCGTCGGAAGCGCCAAAAACGACTGTAATCTGAGAAGGTCCAAACATCTACACATTCCAAAGAGACAAGGCAATAATACCTGTACTTTCGACTTGTCGTTCCGCCGAGTGGCTGACGATAACGAAGGTATGTAAGGTATGTAAGTCGTCGTCGGCGGGTCTATGGAAGGTTCAAGGCAGTTAGTGACTCAGTTCCCCAGCAGAGTGCCGTCTGGGCTGGGTGCTTGGTCTAATCTGCGAGTGATATACTTGTGGACATTCTTCAGTATGTAGTTGCATTCTCTGCAAATTGGTCTTTTGGTCACTTTATGGCCACGCTGGCGCAGATACCGAGCACCGATGCGCGCGTCGCGATTGCGATCCATTGCTTCGTCTAGACAGGCGGCCGGCGGACACACCCAAAGTCTTACCGGTTAATGAGGGCGCGAGCGTGTATACTTTGTGGGCGTGTGCAGGCGTCCAATAAAATTGAAGTAGCAAGTATGTAGCAACTGCGCACTAACTTCGCAGTAAGCATGCACGCGCCACGCGCGTCTTCAGAGCCAGTGCACGTGCGCCGCATGGGTTCCACTTCCACCACCTACGCCTGCCTACTACTTCCACCTACTTCCATCTGCCTACGCCCAACGGCGCGCCATTCTCGGGCATGAACGGCAGCGGCAGTGTTGCAGGCGGCAGCTGCACACTTCAAGATAAGGCGCCAGCGCTGTCAAGCCGCAAAGTGGTCGGCTTCTTCTTTTCGTCAGTGTACTTTTGCCCAGACGAGAATTGTGTGCGACTACTGACGACGAGTAGGTGCAAGGAGAAGCGACTTGACGGATACTGAGGAAGATGGCGTGTCCCATGCGAGCACTGCTGTCGCTGATCACGGCGAGCTTCGTGACGGTGAAGGCGGTGATCCACTACGAGCAGGAGACCCGCCTCAAGAACGTCAGACAGCTCACGTTTGAGGGCACCAACGCCGAGGCCTATTTCAGGTAGCCTAACACTCACGCATGCACCTTGGGTAGAGCTACCGTAAATCCTCTAATACAGTCTCCCTTCAATAGTGCCCCGGGTAAGGCAAGGTTGAAATAATAGTGCCCCCCCTCCGATAGAAACCCCCGGGGGGCAAGGGGTATGTTATGCCATGTGCGTTTTACGGGTAAAAATAAAGTAGTAGGTACATATGTATCGTGTATACACACTACTACTACTAACCAATAATAGTACGTTTCAGCTACTATTAATGGTAAATCAACCAGTAAATTGGAAAAAGTGATCAAAATCACCAAGAGAACGTCAATTTTGACTGCGAAATCAGCATTGCCATTCAAAATTCATAGGTTGAAAGTAGTAGTGCCTCCAATAGTGCCCCCGTGTAAGGCAAGTTTGGAGTAATAGTGCCCCTGAGGCGCTATTGGAGGATTTACGGTAATTAGAATAGACGGTTGAATAAAAAAAATTAGTTGCCGTAAATCCTCCAATAGTACCCCTTGGGCACTATTGTTTCAATGTCTCTCAAGAGGGGGGCACTATTAATTTCGTCAGATTTTTGCGCAATTTTGCAGCAAAATTTAACATTAAAAGCCTTAAAATGCACACAGGTAGCCGGAATTTAAAAGTTCAATTGAAATACGTGTATTGCACACATGATTACACACCATCCATGGATGCAAAAAATGCAACTGGGTAGCATTCAAAATTTGATTTTGGCGCGAATTAAAAATTGTCTTGCCCCCGGAGCACTATCGGAGGGGGGCTTCTATTGGAGGATTTATGGTATAATCATTGATTCTCGTATGGCTCCCAACCCAAACCAACAATCTCACAACTCAGCATGACAATCTCGCACACGCTGCAGCAAAACCCATGACCACAAACCTAATTCAATTCGTCTTTCCTTGGACTGAATGGCACATGGTATAATGGAATAATGCTGCGCATAGACAAATCAATACCTACCTGATGGCTTCAATCAATACAGTACATGCGACAGGTACAAAAGTTTCTTACAATTACCTAGGTAAATTAGGTTACTTGTAGTTATGCCAGACCAGTACAGGAAAGAATACCAAAGCATTGCAGCGCTGATGGGAACCACCTCGTCTTCCAAGCAAGCGGCGGCCCCTACAACTCGGACTGCGACGTCATGTACACGATGGACCTAACGGCAAAAGATCCATGGAAAAGCAGAAAGCGACTAAGTAACGGTTATGGCGCCACGACTTGGTTAGTTTGTGCGTTTCTTTTTAACGAATTTAACTGAAGGTATTACGGTAGCATATCCTTTACAGTGGCGAGTACGTGCTAAGCGACACCAAAATAGTCTACGCCGCCACCTATGACGCGACCAAGCCAGGCGCGAATCAGCCAAAGGAATGCCCACCGCGTCTCTGCAAGACGGAAGAATCCATGAAGAATGAGACCCTCCGAAAGCTCTGTTACAACGTCGCCAAAGGAAGTTTGTGGATTTTTTGAAAGCGCAAACTTAGTTGAAAGTGTGCCGTGTGAATTGTGATGAGCATTCAGGGTACCATCGCAAGTACACGTGGGACTTGTACTCGAACTACGACATTTACATGGTCAACCCTGATGGCACTGACTTGAAGAAGCTCATTGACAAGGAGAGGTATAGGCATCGTGTGTTGTGCAGTACAAACGTAATACCCAACAGATCTCTAGCAAAGCAGAATACAGTGGATACAGTGTGGATTTGAAATTTACATACCGTACCTTTAGTTACGACGCCGAGGCCACTCGCTCTCCAGATGGGAAGGAGATCGTGTTCACCTCAATGAGAACCAACGACCCCGAAATCTACACCTTGAAACTCGATGGCAAGAGCAAGCCAGTGCAAGTGAGCTGCCTCCCTCTAGTAGCGAAAGCCAAGATTTACACTTCGAAATTTCGATTGAGTCTAGGTCACCGACGAACTCGGTTACGACGGCGGCCCCTTCTTCAACCACAAGGGCGATCGCATCGTCTTTCGCGCCTCCCGGCCCAAAACAAAGGCCGAGAAGGACAATTACAAAGCCCTCCTTCGGTAAAAGAAATTGGTTTGGGATAGTAAAAGTCGTTATTCATAGATATTATTCATTAAGTCATAAAAATTATTCATTAAAAGTTATTCATAAAAATCGATATTTACAACAGGTACAACCTCGTCCAACCTTCGCAGGCGGAGGTGTTCACCATCGCTCGGGATGGCTCCGACCTTCGGCAGGTGCGGTAGAGCAACTGACCAAGCCAAAAGCTTTGGTTCGCCAAACAATTTTCGTCGTCAATTGCACCCATTTTAGGTGACAAATCTCGGCGACGCCAATTGGGCCCCCTACTACCACCCCAACGATCGGCAGATCCTCTTCTCCAGCAACTACCAGGGCAAGCGAGACCACTTCAATCTCTACCTCGTCGACGACGACGCCGCCATGAACAAGAGCCTCGAGCGGGTAACATGCTCGTTCGATCGATCGATGAAGTTCGTAAAATTGCCGAAATTAAATTTCAGGTGACCTTCGACACCCAGTTCGACGCGTTCGCCGTCTACAACCACAACGGCAGTCAGATGGTGTGGATCAGCGCGCGAGGTCGGCCTGAGAACTCCAGCGATCTGAACATTTTCCTGGCCGATTGGGTCGAAGACGAGAAGCCCCCCAAGCGCAAGGCCGCCGCCTCCCCGCAACCGACTCTGCACGGCACCCTGGCCATACTGAGTCTGGCCCTCTTTGCCGCCGCCGCTCAATATACCAAATGATTTCTGCCGCAAACGACTGATTTATAACAACAACAACAACACACGATCGCATTGTTTAAGAAATGTGAACACTTACGCGAGTAAATTTCCAAATAAAAGAGACGCATTGCATTGCAAGCGGGCGTGCGTTTGTGCAGCACAGCGCTTGTGCCAGCAGTTGTTGAACGAGTGGTGCTGAACGAGTGGACGTCGCCAGTTTCTTTCAGCGGTCGCTCAGTAATATCTGTATCTAAAGGCGATTGTTGGCTCGCTTACATGGCTCTTCTGACAGGTAACTAATTATTGCGTACACCCGAATTACTAAATGCGTGCACCCCGATTTATTAATGAGTGCACCCTTCCAATTTATGAATCAGTGCACCCGACATTCATGAATGCGTGCACCCACGTCGGTGTAGCATGGGATGGTGCACCACTTGTGTGCGATGTCTTTCACCTGAGCTGACTGGAGGGGACCTTGCGGATGTCACCCCCTGATTAACTTGGTACCCTCTGTTTCAATATGCCAATCTGTGCATTTTTCTCAATTTCAATGCAAATATGTAATGATGAAAACGACACTAAAGAGCCAAATTTTCGCCTGCGGCGCATTGTTTTGCATTAAAAACCGCGCAAACCTCGTTACATGACTCTAAAAATGTTTTGCCTGCGTCGCTATTTTGAGCACAAAAATCGACCGTTTTGATCACGTCGCTAACATCTTGGTGAATGTAGTCCGACAAACGAGCGCAAAGCGTGTAAACAGATTGGATGGGAGAGTGTCTAAAGCTTCCCCAGCTGACATGGCGCAATGTCCAAAAAATTCAACAGGGTCCCCCTGTTTCAAAATTGAGTATTATTTGATCGAGATTGAACTCCCCCCCCCCCCCGAAATCAAGTCCTGGCTACGCCACTGCCGACGGCGTCCCGAGACCAGTCCTAGAGTCCGGAATCGACACCAGACAGACGCGTATTATACGTGGCTGCTGGCTCGGCAACGTAAGTTTGACGACTTCAGCGGAGTGATTGGCCGCCGCGCTTCTCACCCGTTGACTTGGTGTTTCACAGCGGTTTGACCACTTTTATTCGGTTTGGTTTTATTAGCTCTGGTTCCTCTGCAGCGCGCGAGAAAATCTTTCGCCTTTTACTAAAGATTTCCGTGCAGAGGAGCAATTCATGAGTATTCCAATTGTTTTTGGGATCCCTTAATAAGGGATGATATCTCATGTATGGCGTGTGTGCCAAAAGTGTGTGTCAAGAATCAACTCGCTGTTTGCGCAGTTGGGCTAAGGCGTTGGCTCCAAACCGCAAGGTGCGGGGTTCAATCCTCAGCGTGGCAAGACTGCCAATAACAGTAACCCCCTTGGGCAAGGGGCTCACACCAAAAACTGTGCCCCCTGATCGTTGTTCTCACTGAGACAATCGGTCTTGTAGGCAGAGGTAACCAAGGACCTACGGGTCCCCCTCTCGCCTGAGACTTTGGTCTCAAACCTCCAAAAAAAACTGCAGCATTCAGGCCGTTTTTCAAGACCCTGTTAAAGAAAGCACTAAAGTCAATGCCGTACCGAATGCCAAGCCATCGACGCATTGAGGTGAACACGTAGTCGGCTAGATCACGAACGCTGTCGGCATAGTCATGGTCACGGGATAGTCATGCCATGGCACAATATACCTAGCAAAAAGCAGCGTCTTCTTTCACTTAGAACTGCAGTTTGGACAAGTAGACCAGTAGATGCTGGCCTTTGGAGTTGAGCGCGGAGACCAGGCAGATGTTCAGGTCGCTCTTGGGGACACGCTTGTACATGAACTCCGCGCCCAAACGAGCTGCGAATATTTTCACTTTCGCGCCGTCTAAAATACGCAAATGTCTTGCCATAATTTCTGGAAGGACAGCAAACACCTACCGTAAATCCTCCAATAGTGCCCCCGGGGCACCATTTTTTCAACCTCTCCTTACCCGGGGGCACTATTGGAGGGTGGCTTCTATTATTTTAACCTAAAAATTTTGAATGGTAATGCTAGTTTCGCTGTCAAAATTGGCGATTTTTTGGTGATTTTGATCACATTTAATGGTTGATTTACCATTAATAGTTGCTGAAACGTACTATTATTGGTTAGTAGTAGTGCGTATACACAATGTAGATGTACCTACCACTCTATTTTTGCCCTTAAAAGGCACATACCTGTTACCCCCGGGGGCACTATTGGAGGGAGGCTCTATTATTTCAACCTTGCCATACCCGGGGGCACTATTGGAGGGGGGCACTATTAGAGGGGGGTGTATTGGAGGATTTACGGTAATAGTAGTTTCACGTTTGTGTGTTTCTAAAAGGAAGCGGCATGCCGAAAAGAAATTTTAGAACATCACCCGCTGTGAAATGACAAAAAACTGACCGTCCAGCAAGTACTTCTGAGCTGCCTTTGCCACTGTGTAGGGATTGCCATCGGAGTTCTGTGCAATTATAGCGTTGATGGCGTTTCTAAGTCGATTGTCTATGCATTCCTCGGCATTTCCATCTGAATGGTGAATTCATGAAGTTTTAGGCCCTCTCGCACACATGTACCTTAATGATTACATGATGCTGACTGCTGGACTACATAGAGACGACACGCAGTTCACATGCACTGCACACAATGCATGCGTGAAAACGTTGCTGTACTGTAACACTTTCACACTTCACACTACCCAGCTGGCACGAATTCGGCTTTCCTTCCGAAAATTGTTCGTGCGTCGTGATCTTGTACTGCGATGCTGCAAACGCGGTTTTTGCATGGACCCCATATTCTTCAGCGGCGTTTGCGCATTGGCAAACCGTGCTTCTGCCATTCTTGGAATCTCCGCGCGAAGTCGTCGCAGTCGTAGTCGTTGCTAATCCAATAAGTGGCTCGCTTGTTCATAGGACTCCAGTCCATGCAACTGTTCTCGGCCAACACCCCGCCCCCCGCCGCCGCCGCCCGCTCGGGCCCCCCGGCGGGGTCGGGGGAGGCCCACCGACGGGGATCCAGCCCCCGGCCCCCCCCCCCGGCGCCCGGGCCCGCGCCCCCGCCCGCCCCCCCCACCCCCGCAAAGAAATTGAATGATTGTTCAGGGGGGGCGGGGGAAACGAGGGAAACCCCACAAAAAAAACAAAAAAAAACACCCCCCCCACCGCGGCGCCCCCGCGCGCCGCGCGGGGCCCCCCCCCCCCCCCCCCCTTCACACATCCCCACCCCCACCAACACACCTCCACCCCCAACACCACCCCCCCCCTCTCCTCTCCTCCCCCCCCCGCCGGGCGGGCGGGCGGGGGCGCCGCCGGCGGCCGGCGCCGGCGGCCGGCGACAACAAGGAAGAGGGGGGAGGGGCGCCGCCCGCCGCCGCCCGCCACCACCAGCGGGCACCCCCCCCCCGGACCCGGACCGGGACCAAGACCAGGGAGGGGAGGGGGGGGGGGTGGGGGGGGGGGCGGCGGGCCGAACAAAAACATAAAGAGGGGGGGCGGGCGCCGCGGGGGGGGGGGGGGGGGGGGGGCGGGGGGGGGGGGGGGCGGGGGCGCCCCCCCCCCCCCCCCCCCCCCCCCCGCAGCGAAAGATTACGGTATGTCTCATTTTTTCTATAACCGTTTTCGCGGCGAAAAATTTGGCGATTACGGTAGCCGCAAAAAATTTCGTTCAGGTGAGCTGAGGGCCGCCCCCCTGGCCTGGTGGTGTGGGGGAGCGAGCTGTTGGGAGGCTGCCAGCGGCAGCCATCCCAACAGTGACCGCCGCAGCTGCGCTGCGCCAGCAGCCGTCACCGCCAGCAGCAGCCTGCATTTTCTGCAAGTTTACGGTTTTCCCGCAAGTTTACGGTTTTCCCGCAAGTTACGATGCGTCTTTATTTCACATTATTTACAGTATACCTTGGAGTTGGGCAACAACGTTTAGCCGACTTCCGACCGCGCTTCATCAGCGTTTTCTCGCGAGTTCGTTGTTCGGTGCCGTGCCGAGGCCTTGAGCGGCCGCCTGGACGAGGCCGACGCCGCCGCCGTCAAGGAGATCGACAGGAGCTTATGGTAACTCGACGCCTGCGCCCAACTCGCTGCGAATTTTAGAGGTTGGGTCGGCAGGCCGTTGCCGCGTGCTGTAGTTGGCGGCGATCGAAAGACGGCGCTCGCTCGTCCTTTGGGCGTTGGCTCGAGTCGGCTCTTCTCGTCTGGACGCCGATCAAGCTGACGATCCGCTTTTGCGATGCGCCCCCAGTCATCGGCAGTTATCTCTGTGAGTGCGTGCGTTCGTGTGCTGGTGCTGGTGCTTTTGCAGAACCAGTTGTGTCTCAGGTCTTGAAAGAATCGGACGTTGGCTTCCCCCTATCTGGACGCCGCTCTAAGTGCCGAAGCTGCATCGCCTCCCCGTCGGCGCCATCAGCAACCATTCGTGAGTGCGTATGTGCATGTCTGTGTGTCGGTGCGGGCGCATTTGCAAGTCTTGCTGTCACTACCAGATCCAGAAGGGGTGGGGGGATGGCCCCTTCCAGTCAGGTAGGCTAGGGAGGTTGAGAGGAAGGACGAGCACAGGGGCAAAGTGGGCATTCCATGGATTAAGGCGCACAAAAGCGTTTCGCCTGTGCTGCTGTGGTTGGATTGCATTATTGTGTGTTGAGCAAACGATGCAAATGGCGATGCCAGGCCTTAGGATAGACTTGCAATGAAAGAACTCCCCCCTATGTCAGATTATCCTGGATCCCCTAGTGACCTCGATGTTGGATTGCTGTTGCAGGTTTCAAAGCGCCCCAGCCATCAAGAGCCTACTCATCGACGGCCCACACCAGGTTGTTTGCCTTGTTGTTTGTGCTGGTGTGGATCGGCCCCATCCATCGTTGCAGCCTCGTCGGAGTCGGCAGCTCTCTTCCCCACATCGGCACCAGCCATCCAGAACCACCCCCTGAACGATCAGAGACAGCTGTGATTCTGATGTGATCGCGGGTGGGGTCGTGTTGGTGAACTGTTGCTGTCTCTGACAATGGCTGTGATGCGACTGTTGGCTCTTGCTGCCCCGGGAGGAAATCTGGGGACCCGCCCCGGGGGAGTGGAGGGCCGCCCCTGTGCTGGGGGAGTGGAGGGCCGCCCCCCTTCCCCTCCACTTGGTGAGTTGGGCGACAAAGTGCAGGGCGGCAGGCCGGAGGCTGCCCGCCCTGCAGTGGGCGCCTCCGTCCTCAGCCAAGGCTTATGCTAACACAACTGTAGTTGAAGTCATAGTGATTGTGGTGTGCTTGCGTGCGTGTGAGGTGTGCGTGTGTGGGTGTTCAGCCTTATGCTATCCTAACAACTGTAGTTGAAGTCTAGTGATCGTGGTGGGGGTGTGTGTGTGTGTGTGTGTGTGTGTGTGAGGTGGTGTGCGTGTGTGGTGTGTGTGTGTGTGTGTGTGTGTGCGTGTGTGTGTGTGTGTGTGTGTGTGTGTGTGAATACGTATGTGATGTTGTTGCCTCTATGTGGGGTGTTGGTGCACACAACTGAATGATCTGACAAGAATTACTGTGCACGTCGAGGCAAGTCAATCGTGGTTACGTTGACATCAAGGCCATCAAGATCAACGATCCTATTTGACTGCATAAGCATGTTCATTTGGTTGACCAGTCGCTCCACAGAGAGTCTTTCCTTGGCCATGAAGGGTACCAACGCTTCCTTGTTCATTCCTGGATGTGCAATAGTGACTCCAATCTGTGCTGTAGGTGATGAGTGTGTCGCCGCAGTGTTTAGTAATGCCTCTAGCGCAACTGGTAGATCACGAGTGGGATTGAAATTGGTGTCGTCAATTGCTAGCCCAAACGTGTAGCAATCTGTGTGAAACTTGGTTGATTTTGTGCATCCCTTGTCTTGAATAGTGAATGGATGGATGTCTTGCCCTCCACCCACTTGTTCCTCTGTAAAGTGTGTCGGCAGTGGTGGTCTTGGTAGATCCAGCTTCTCATAACGTTTAATGATTGCTGCCCTCAACCCAGGAATCCAACGGTAGGACTTGACATTGATTAACGCAACAAGCTCATTGAAGTCCATGATGATGCTAATGATTGGTGAGTCACCCATTTATACTGTTGCATCCATCTTCTTTCCATAGTTGAGCCTTGTCAGTTGGAGGTGCAATGCTCTATTCCCACCACTCCACAGGTGCATACACCAGTAGACCACACTAGCAACCGTAGCCAATGCCAGAACAGCATGCCAGTACCACAGGAATAGGTATGCCTTTTCATACAGCACATTGCCAGGCAGGATACACTCTACCCAATACTGGTTGCCAATCGTACCCATATGCTTGGATGTAAAGTTGCAGTAGACCTTCAATGGAAAGAGGCCATTCATCCAGGCAAACCATCCATACTTGCCATTTAGCATGTATGTGGTTGCACCATAGAACAGAAGAATCACACCCAAATAGAGGAACTTGACTGTCAGGTAGCAGTAGACAAGTGAATCTGGTAGTCTCTCTGCTTTGGCTGGATCCTTGATACCACAGTATGTGAGGCAGATGTGCCATATCCAGTTGGGTATGAGAAGTGCTATGCAGTGAAGAAAGAGAATCAAGGGAATCCACTGGTACCAGTTGATTGGTCGATCCAATCTTGGCTCGTATGTGTTGAATGCGTATGTTCCATTAACAAAGCACATTGACTCAACATAGTCAGCCCAAGTCTTGGGATCTGCAGCCAACTCATCTCCCCATGGGGGTGTGATGCAGTGTATTGGGCTTAGCTGCTTGGAAACAGCCAAACCAATGATAAAGAGGAAGATGTAGAGCGTCGCTCGGGTGTTTAGCTTATCAACTGGATCGTTAAACTCATTCAAACGCAACACATCCAGAGAATACATTGTCACAATGAATCACTGGGATGGGTGCTTATATACTAATCACAACCGCTTTCTTCGAAAGTGCAACTTGCAGTAGATGGTTCCAAATGCAAAGTTGATTGGCTCTCCATCGGTGCCAGTTATAGAGATTTCAATCTCATGGAATCGCTTGAGTGCAACTGGCATGTATTGCAGCTGTGGGAACTCGGCGATGGCAATAGAGGCATATTCTCCTTTGGGTGCAACGACCTTGAGCAGCTGTGCACGAGTGTTTCCAACCAATGAAGGGTAGACGAGGTTGCAGTACACAAAGAAGACGTGTTTTCCACCTTTTGGGTCAGGTGGCAGTTGTGCACGATGCAGAGCTCCCTTCTTCAACACAGGCTCAGTAAAGCCCAGACTGTAGGCAAGTGTTTTGGTCATCCTCACATGGTGCACAGGCTCCTGTATGAGCAGGTTGACTCGGTTCGATCCAGGATCATAGGTAAGCTTGAGCGATTCCTCCTGTCTGTCCCATAGAAGGGTTGCATCCTCAGCAGCTTTCTCAAACCCCCATGTATACTGGCGTTTTACATCATTCATCTTCTTGAACTCATTCATGAGTCTGTTGACAATCTCATTTGCACTGGTGTAATGGTTGTCCTCAAGTCGATAGATTGTCTTCACCTCTGGAATACGTTCTAGATAGTGCGATCCAACAGGAATTCTGATTCTCTTTTCAGGATTGGGTCTGAAGAGGGTTTTCACGCTTTTTGGTATGTAGTCTTCCATGGTGACTTCTAGGGCACATCCTTTGTGGGTAACATAGCTGACTGGGTAGATCAACTCACTCAGTGCAACAACCCATTCTCCAGGTCCCAAGTCCACAGTTTCAGCCAACTTGCATGTGAACACTGAGATTGCTTTCTCTTCAACCGTGTTGCTTGGGACTGTAATGTAGAACTCACTCATTTCTTTAGGTTTGGTGAGGGCAGAATGTATCCAATGCAGGCGCTCAGCACTGACCACCAGATGTTTTTGTCACCATCACGAAGCGACACATTCACCAGCGCAGCAATGATCAGCAAGTAGACTGCAATCACTTGGGAAAAGAACACAATCTCCGACTTTGGAAATTTGGATCCACACAATGGCCAGTGCCTACTACTGCTATCTGAGTTGGAGTCCATTGCAGCTGTCAACACTTGGCTGGCACTTATATACTCTTATCACCTACTAATCTTCACCTTTGACAGTTCTGGTTCATAGTACACCCCTTCAATTGCTTCCCCATCCAACGCTTCGATGCGGTAAGTGGCTGGGCGTCGATGCTCTAGGCGTGTTGAGATCAGAAACACTTCATCGGTGAACTGCCTTGAGTAGCCCTTTCCTAGCTTTGACTTCTCTTTGATGACGCGAACAGCATCTCCAACTTTGTACTGGAACTTTGGACTGTCAGGTAGAGGAGTGCTGTACAGTGTAGCTCTAACCATTGGCTCATTGTCGATGTTGACATTGAATGGCTCCATCTTGATCGATCGATGATAGGTCTTGTTGTACCCTTCAATGATCTTGTTCAGCACAGTGATGTAACGTTTTGTGTTGTTGTGAGTAAAGTGCCTTGAAATCTTGTTCTTGATAGTGCGCTGGAACCGCTCCACAACTGCAGCCTTGATGTCTGGATCAGGTGCCCAAATGTGAACAATGTCGTTATCCTTGACCCACTTGGCAAACTGGCCTTTGAACTCATTGCCACGATCGGTCATAATCCGTGCAGGTTTGCCTTGTTTCTTCAACATTCGTTTAAAGGCTTGTAGTACACTAGTTGGCATCTTGTTCTTTATAGCTTCAGCCCATGCAAACTTTGAGAAGATGTCAATGCAGCACAGGATGTATTTGAAACCAGAGTTGTGCCTTGAAAGCTTGGAGTAGTCAATGAGGTCTAGCTGGTAGTCATATCCAATGCCAAGTGATACCATTCGATTCCTCTTGAACCTTCTTAGTGAAGGTTTGTGTTTTGTGTAGGTGCTGACAGACTGAAGGTAGTCAATCACATCCTTTTGCTTGATGTGTGGGTTGACCTTCTTTGCTTCTCTATACAATGTGTTTACGCCAGCAAAGTAGGCAGGGGAACCAGGTGTCAAGTAGAGTTTTTTCAGCACACGATTCATAATGCAACAGCGCTTGTCACAGAGAGGTCACTTATATAGAGATTCGAATCGCAATGTCTCCTTGATTGGATGCTTGGCACTCTTCTTCACTATCAAGGGTCGTCCTGAGCCCACTTGGGGGCTCTTCTTGTTCGCCTTCTTTGGCGTTCGAGGTGGCTTGGGTCTATGTAGTGATGTAGGAGTGTGAGGCTCTTCACGCACAGCAAACTTGAATCTGTTGCCAAGAGCCATCTCTGGAACATGGTTCTGCATGAGCATTGCCTCAAACTCATCCCAACCAACTGGATTCTCTCTAACATAGTCTCGTACTGCATGGTGGAACAGTCGCCCAATGCTTGAACCAGAGATTGGATGGCCATTGCTATCCAACAGTTCACCACCTTCATTGAACTTAATCTTGTCTCTCTTAGACTGTAGAAAGTCCATGAGAGAGTTGGCAGTACGCTGCTTTGTGTATGGAATTCCATCCAAGACATGCTGCCATGGTATATCCGCCAATGTCTCCACCTGCTTCACTAGCACTGGCTTTGGCTTCTTCACAGTGTCCTTTGCCACTGAGTAGCGAGCAAGAGCATCATGAAACAGTTTGACTCTGAGGTCATCATCCACAGTGTAGTCCTTTATGATATCCTGCATCTCTTGACCAGTTGCATTCATGTGTGTCTTGGCCATATCAGGCATGTCTGCAGGGACTAGCTTCATCTTACGCATCCTCCAGTAGTGATGCAGTGACCGCAGCAACTGTTGGCAGTAGCACAGCAGTGAGTAGTCCACTACCCTTTTGAATCAACACCTTGCGCTTCTCAGCAACTGAAGTTCCTTTGTCTGCAATGCGCACCACTGCAGCACCAAACTTGCGTAGACGGGTCTTTTGGGCAGGAGTCAATGGAATGTTCCCACGAGCCAGGTTGTGACAACACTCAGCAATGCTCTTGATTGTCTCGCTATCCAACCCTCGTAAGATTGCAAGCCGTAGTCTTGGCTTAGAGTCGCAGAGAAGGCGAAACAATGCCAGGTTTTGCTTCAGACGAGAAGTCATCATTGCCGCAATGGTTCAGCACTGTATTTATACCTTCCGAATGAGGTACACATAACAGATCTCATCAGGAAAGATGTTCGTTCGAAGACGCAATGCATCGTGAGTAGCAGGGTGAAGGTCAATCAACAGGTATCCATATTGCTTCTTAGTCGCATCTTCAAAAGCTTCCACAAACTTCTTGACATGTCCAGGGTACATCTGACGACCAATGTTGTTCATCTGCAGTGCATCACTAGCTGAACGAAACAGCACAATGTAACCTGCATTGAGTCGTGCAGTTCGAAGACCCTTGTAGAAGAAGTTTTGAGTGAGAAAGATCACAGTGATGTTGTGGTGATGGGCCCCTCGGGTGAACAATGTAGTCAGCAGATCCGACTTGGAGCACTCAACCATAAGGTCATCAAACACAACCAGCTTTGAGACTGACTTGTCCTTGAGGGCTTCGCCATCAGGCAGGCCTTCCACGAACTTGACCTGTGATGGCAGGTTTGCATAGCTATCGTTCCATATGGTGTAGCACCAGATTATCTGATCCATCTTCTTGGTAAACATCTGATCTGCTAGCCGAACCAACTTGACAGTGAATGTTGTCTTTCCTGATTGGGTAGGCCCAGCAATGATGATGCTTGAGTTGGCATGTATTCGAACATCATCGTAAGTGTCCATTGTAGTGAATAGGGTGCTATGCATTGGTGCCTTATATACTTTTGTTACCCACCTGCATGTTGATGCATCATCATTGTGATATGACACTGGCTCTATTTTGCTAGGGGGAATTATGTTTGTTTGTGAGCCTTGTGGGTTCAAGTGTGGACATGAGAAAGAGTTTAAGCGTCATGTAAAGGTGTCAAAACGTCACAAGCTACTGATGGAGCTGGCTGCTGGCATCATCCCCAAGTACTACTGCCAAGACTGCCTAAAGCCATGCTACACACAAAAGTGCCTCAATGACCATCTCATGAGCAAGCAACACAAGTCAGCAGTCAAAGACATCCACACATGTGCAGAGTGCAGCACCAAGCACATTGGACAAGATGAGTATGATGCCCACCTCCAGTCATTTCGACATGAAGCAATGGAAGCTCTTGGTGACAGTGATAGCGACTGCGATAGCACCTTGTGAGAGTATATAAGGGGCGTTCATATGGCCTGTGCTCAAGGATGCGTGTGCTGTATGAACCACTTTCTGCTGACCAGCTTGGTGGCACTCTACACGTGTACAAGGGCTTGCCATTCCAGCGTGGTTCAGGGCTTGGTGGTATCTTTCGCTCAATCGCTCGATTTCTTCTGCCAATTGGCAAGACATTGGGCAAGAATCTTGTTGCTGGAGCTGCCAACGTTGCCAGTGACGCTCTCGAAGGCAGTAACGTCAAAGAGTCTGTAAAACGAAACGCAGCAAGGGCAATCAAAAAGACTGCAAGAAAGGTCGTTGACAAGCAGGAAGGCAGCGGACTTGGCAAACCACCCAAGACTGAGGCAGTTCCAAAAAGGCTAAATAGAGTCATCAAGCGAAAAAAGGGCAGCAAGAAGAAGTATGGCATACCTTTTGGATAAGGAGATGCCGCTGGCTTCCAAGACTGAGCTGGCTCTCTTCTCAATTCCACCTACTCAAGTTGTGGTTGACTCTACTGCATTGGTTCCAGTCTATCCCAAGCATGCCTTGTCAAGCAGTGGAGCTGGGCCATACATCTTTGAGCTGTCTCGAGATCCACAGTACCTGGACCTAAACAGTTCATTCCTGTACATGAAGTTCTCAGTGAAGACCAAGGATGGAAATATGGCTGCAGCAGATGGAGATGCAACTCCTTATACAGCTGGTCTGGTGAACAACTTTGCATGCAGCCTGTTCAAGCAAGTGCGACTCCACTTCAACAGTCGCATGGTGTACGATTCGGGCAGCAATTATGCTTATCGCTGCTACATTGAGAACCTGCTCAACTGCTCCAAGGACACAAAGACTGGCATTCTCACCATTGGCGGGTGGTATCAAGATACTCCTGGAGCATTTGATAAGCCAGCTGATAACAAGGGCTGGAAGCATCGTGCTGCTCTGATCAATGGCAGCAAGTATGTCGAGCTGATGGGTGCTCTTCATACAGACACATTCAGTCATGATAAACTCATGCTGAATGGTGTTGACATTCTGCTCGAATTGCACCGCCAGCCTGAACAATTCTGTCTGCAAGCTACAGATGATGAAACATTCAAAGTTGAAATTGAGTCACTCATCTGGTACGTCAAGAAGGTGGATGTAATGCCATCAATGAGAATGGCTATTGAGAAGCAGCTGGCTGTCGAACCTGCAAGATATGCAATCCGTCGCACTGAAGTGATTGTCAAGCATCTAGAGAGTGGACGCAAGGAGATTCACAACATGCCACTCTCAAATGGACAGCTGCCTCGCCGTGTTGTACTTGGGATGGTGACGAGGAACGCCTATGCAGGGTCGTTGAAAACGAATCCCTTCAACTTCCAGCACTTCTCTCTCACTGGCATGCAGCTGCATGTTGGTGGTGTACCTGTGCCAAGGAACCCATTGCTGATGGACTTTGAGAGGGGGTTGTACACAAGGCCCTACTTTATGCTGTATGATGGACTCAACCTGCCAATGGATGGTCCAGGAAATGGCATATCGTACGATGCGTTTGGCCAAGGATACACATTCCTTGTCTTTGACCTCACTGCTGATGGATCCGAGTCTCTGCAGCTGATCAAGAATGGTGCTGTCTCATTGGATGCCACATTTGAAAAAGCAACGAAAAGCGACCTCAAGTTGATCTGCTTCCTAGAGTATGATTCCGTCATGTATATAAACCAGAGTAGAGAGATCTACTATGACTTTTCGGCATGAATACTCGGCAGTTGATGTCTGCAGTTAGTTCTGATGAATACATCTCTGAGGTGTGCCTTGGTGTCTATGCATGCGACAGAGTACCAACACTACGTCCAAACACTTGTGTTATCATCAACACTGATCCACACCAATTGCCTGGCAAGCACTGGATTGCAATCTATGTGACAAGAGGAGGGCGTGCTGAGTGGTTCGACACCTTTGGAAGACCTGTTGATGTGGAGCTCAAATTCATAGTGTCTGAGTTGCCAACTTGGCACAACAAAAGACAAGTGCAATCTCTTGGAACAGACACATGTGGAGCACACTGTCTATACATGCTGCATCATCGGTGTCGAGGAGTGCCTGCTGAAGAAGTTATTCAAACATACGCAAATGACCTGTGCAGGAATGATCAAGATGTTGTAGAGTTTGTCGAGGAGAACTTTGAGTTGGCTCTGCCATCAGACCTCGCCATCTGTCAGAAGTGTGTCATACATGCACTCAAATCTATATAAACCAGTGTCCATTTGTCAATATCAATCAGTCATGGAGAAAGACTGGATGGGTGACCTTGTTAGTGACATTCTCGGTCCTCCGTGGTATGTAGTCGAGCCCAAAGAAGAAGCCCTCCAGCATGGAGGCACGCCCCAAGAGCCCAGTGAAGATAGCCAGCAAGATAGTGTGCAACCCAAGCCACCTGCCAAAGAACCCAAGGCTGATGGCAAAGATGCGCAGCTCGAACCCAAGGCTGGAGGCAAAGAGGAACTGGAACCCAAGGCAGAAACCAAAGAAGTTCGTAAGCAAGTGGAGCCCAAGGCAGGAGGCAATGAAGCTATCAAGCCAGTCAAGCACGGGCGCAAACCCACAAAGATTCTACCCAAGCAAGCCAAGGGGATTCAGACCGCCAAGCAGACAGCACCCGAGTCTGCAAAGCAAGGCAAGGGGATTCAGCCAGCCAAGCAGACAGCACCCGAGTCTGCAAAGCAAGTCAAGGGGATTCAGTCAGCCAAGCAGGCAGCACCCGAGTGTGCCAAGCAGGCCAAGGGGCATGCAGAGAATACACCCAAGCCATCCAAGCAGACTGGCAAGATGAAGCGCACTATGTCTGAGGAAGCACCCCCTAGCAAGGCAGTGAAACATGATCCGAATCCGTTCTTTGTCACCTACTTGTGCAAGCACTGATTTTCTCTCGCGTGAAAAATACTTGTTGAATCATTCACTTGTGTGCTTCAACCCTCGATGCAGAGCCAACAACAACATTCATTCATGCATTCACACACCCACAGACCTCACACACACCACGACATCACTACGATTTCATCTACACCAACAGTGGTAGTTTGTTAGGGCAGCATAAGACTCAACAGCCCACACACCACACACACACACACACACACACACACACACACACCTCACGCACACACCTCACGCACACACCTCACGCACTCAAGCACCTTGACATCACTACTGTAACTTGTTTCAACACCCAACATGCACAACTTGTTTCAACTACAGTTGTGTTAGCATAAGCCTTGGCTGAGGATGGAGGCGCCCACTGCAGGGCGGGCAGCCTCCGGCCTGCCGCCCTGCACTTTGTCGCCCAACTCACCAAGTGGAGGGGAAGGGGGGCGGCCCTCCACTCCCCCAGCAAGAAAAAAAAAAAAAAAAAAAAAAAACAACCAGGGGCGGCCCTCCACTCCCCCAGCACAGGGGCGGCCCTCCACTCCCCCGGGGCGGGTCCCCAGATTTCCTCCCGGGGCAGCAAGAGCCAACAGTCGCATCACAGCCATTGTCAGAGACAGCAACAGTTCACCAACACGACCCCACCCGCGATCACATCAGAATCACAGCTGTCTCTGATCGTTCAGGGGGTGGTTCTGGATGGCTGGTGCCGATGTGGGGAAGAGAGCTGCCGACTCCGACGAGGCTGCAACGATGGATGGGGCCGATCCACACCAGCACAAACAACAAGGCAAACAACCTGGTGTGGGCCGTCGATGAGTAGGCTCTTGATGGCTGGGGCGCTTTGAAACCTGCAACAGCAATCCAACATCGAGGTCACTAGGGGATCCAGGATAATCTGACATAGGGGGGAGTTCTTTCATTGCAAGTCTATCCGAAGCCCTGACATCGGCATTTGCTTTGCTCAACACACAATAATGCAATCCAACCACAGCAGCACAGGCGAAACGCTTTTGTGCGCCTTAATCCATGGAATGCCCACTTTGCCCCTGTGCTCGTCCTTCCTCTCAACCTCCCTAGCCTACCTGACTGGAAGGGGCCATCCCCCCACCCCTTCTGGATCTGGTAGTGACAGCAAGACTTGCAAATGCGCCCGCACCGACACACAGACATGCACATACGCACTCACGAATGGTTGCTGATGGCGCCGACAGGGAGGCGATGCAGCTTCGGCACTTAGAGCGGTGTCCAGATGGGGGGAAGCCAACGTCCGATTCTTTCAAAACCTGAGACACAACTGCATAGCAAAAGCGCCAGCACCAACACACAAACGCACGCACTCACAGAGATAACTGCCGATGACTGGGGGCGCATCGCAAAAGCGGATCGTCAGCTTGATCGGCGTCCAGACGAGAAGAGCCGACTCACTCGAGCCGCAAAGGACAAGCGAGCACCGTTGTTCGATCATCGCCAACTACAGCAGCCATTTCTGAGACCTCTGAAACTCGCGGCGAGTTGACGACGCAGGCGCAGACTTACTGTGAGCTACTGTTGACCTCCTTGACGGCAGCGTCGACCACGTCCTAGCGGCGCTCAAGGCCTCGGCTCAGGCACTGGAGGGCACTCAACAGGAACAACTCGAGGGAAAACGCTGATGACGCCGCACGGTCGGCACTCGCTATACATTGTCGCCCAACTCCAAGGTATACTGTAAATAATGTGAAATAAAGACGCATCGTAACTTGCGGGAAAACCGTAAACTTGCGGAAAATGCAGGCTGCAGACGGCTGCTGGCGCAGCGCAGCTGCGGCGGTCACTGTTGGGATGGCTGCCGCTGGCAGCTTCCCAACAGCTCGCTCCCCCACATCACCAGGCCTGGGGGGCGGCCCTCAGCTCACCTGAACGAAATTTTTTGCGGCTACCGTAATCGCCAAATTTTTTGCCGCGAAAACGGTTATAGAAAAAATGAGACATACCGTAATCTTTCGTTGCAACCGGGGGGGGGGGGGGGCCCCACGGGGGCCGCCGGGCCCCCGGGGCCCCCGCCCGGGGGGGAGGGCGCCCCGCGGGCGGGGGGGCGGGGGGCGCGGCCGCGCGGGGAAAAACAGGGGGGGCCCCCCCCCACCCCCCTCCCCCCCCTTCAACCCATGCGGCCAGGCAGGGGGAAACAGCGCAAGGACAAGGATGCGGCCGCAGCCGGCCTTGCTGTTTCAACTCGGACAACCTGCATTGAGCAGACGTTCTCGTCCGTGTACGTCTTGGCCGCGATCCTGCCCGGCACGTAGTAGTTGGTCATGGTCACCACCACGGCGTAGTCCCTGCCGAGATAAATTCGAATTCGACGACTACCGTACGTCGAAAGACTCACTTGCGCCCTATCAGTCTGGAGAAGAGGCGCGCGAATGTCTTGGGGTCCCCGGACGCCTTTCCGACCGCCGCGGCGATCAGACGGAACTGCAGGCTCGAGCAGAAAGGTACCGCAGGGTCTGTCAGGGCGCGTGCCGATGCGCAGCTGTGAAACCGAACAAAAAAAAACAAACAAGCCAACCTTCTTTGGCACAATCGCCGGTTGGGGTGGCTGCCTTTTTTGCTCCACCGGAAGAGCATTCCAAGTCGGCGTACATTCGAATCTTGGAAGGCAGCGAGCCTTTGTAGATCTCGTAGCAGAAGTTCGCCCCCTGGGGCATTCCTGCCATGATTTTGATGGTTTTCTTAAAAAAATATCCGTCCGCCGCAATGACACCTGCGTGAGCAAAGTCGTGCGTGTAAGCCCCAGAGATATCGAACGACAGCCAGTTCTGCGGATTTCCGCTGTCCATAGCGCATTTCTTGAGACCCGCATCTGCAGTGGGTGGTCACCAAGGCGCTTTCCATAGAGAACAGCAGCTTGGCAGCGTTAAGTCGCACTTTTGCACGCACAAACACAGAACACGCGATTTGGCAAGTATGGAACTGTGTACATTCTATACGTGCGAGCAATACAGCACTCCATTTCTACCTGAAACTGCAAGGAACGTGAAGACGGAGAACGCGATTACTGCACGTGACATCTTGCTTGCGGCTCAACGCACTATAGAAGTGTATAAAGTGCAGCAAAGGTTCTTTTGTGACTCGGCTACCGAATTCCTGCACCACATAAGACTTATCAGGATTGCCTTCACAGGCTGTAACCGACTTTTACGGCGTGTTATTCAGTCGTTTACGCTTAGGCTACCGATTTGCGCTGTGGCGCGCGATGGCGACATATGCTGCAGCAACTGCGCGCGCGCGCGCACGCGCGCACCAACACGCAAGTACACATGCAGTAAAGCTTGTCGAAACTGAGCTTGAAACGCCGACATGTCCTTATGCTTTGCACCAGAACAGACGGTATACCTAGTTGTCAATCTATTTCTCACCCACTACCTTCGTGTTTCACAACGGTTTGACCATCTTTACTCGGTTCATTTCCTGTAGCTCTGGTTCCTCTGCAGCTCGCGAGAAAATCTTTCGCCTTTTACTAAAGATTTCCGTGCAGAGGAGCAATTCATGAGTATTACTACTGTTTTTGGGGTCCTTTTTAAGGACGATAGAGCCATATTGATTTTTGCGATAGAGCCATAAAAGAATGCCTGGAGCATTCAAGCCATTTCGATAGTTCATCTAAACAAGCACTGAAACACAATCTGCTGCGGAAAGCCTACAAACAATTTTTTTTCATGAGGAACCGTTGACGCCTACAGCGAGATGAATAAAGTTGGTTGGCTAGCTATTATAGTTTACGAACGATGTTTGTCTGTGTCACTTGCTGCGCTAGGATTTTTAAGACTCTTTTTAGAAAGACTATTATTTTATTGTGCATTCATTTGCCTATAATACGTAAGGTAAAAGAAGGTAAAACATAATGAAGGTAAAAGCTCAATCATCGGCGTCTAACGCACTCAATCGACACTGCGGAGTCATAATCTGCGGTCAGACAATGGCAAAAATGGTTCTTTACCTGCTTACTAAACTTTGTTTACGAGTGGAAACTGCGTCATCATTGGTCGGCGCTTTGTCTAATCAAACCAATCTCCCGCCCATCACGCAACCGATCTTCTCAAAACAATCTTAACGATGAAAACACCTTGTGTAGGGAAGGAACCGACTTGCGGACCCGCATATGGGAAGTGCCGTCGCTACTGTCGTAGTTGCTACATTTTATTTGTGTTGAATACGAGATGATCATTTCTCTAAGCCTGTTTATCTGCTCGTGAAAGTTGATTTGCCCAATTGTACAATTTTTACCAGGTACTGTACAGACAAAAGTGGCATAGGTATTTTTGTGAATTTGTAGAAAAGATTGTCGGCAATTGCCGATGCCACGTTCAGAAAGGACAAAGCTATGTATGCGTATGCGGTGTGGTAATGGAGGCAAATGTGTACTGTACATCCGGTGTGCGTATTAGATTGAATCACGCCCGCTCTCACTTTATTCTTTACTCTGCCTATTGCTGCGGAAAGCAATCGTCACTTTCAGCTGTTGTATCGAGAAAGTGTCTTAATAAGTGTTTTAGTGTTTGTCAAGCAGATGTTTTTACATAGCATTTATCTGCGGATCCAGGATTCTTGTTTAGAGTGGGGGTGGGGGGATGGATCTAGCCGCTCGCAAACTTCAGTCTCGAGTGTCACTCTTTCGTGAATGCCCACCTAGCATTCGCCTGAATGGGCCTTTTGAAGCTTTACGTACTCTCCTCGTGCCCAACCGCAACTTTAGAGGGCATGTGCGCTGCTTTGACCTTTCTTGACGCAAAACACTTCCTGTTCCCCAAAAGTGCGATTCCGAATTAGGCGTTTCGTAGGTGGAACAGTGCCCATTAACTGCTGATGTCCATTGTCCATTGAAACCTAAGCCAGACGCTCAGATGGCATTGATCGTGTTCGAATATTGCGCATCACATGCTGTGTACGCATAATCCCCTTCTCTCCCACCCGTAATCTTGGTGGTTCACAGCGGTGTGACCATTGTTATTGGCTTTTACGTTAGTATCTCTGGTTCCTCTGCAGCGCGCGAGAAAATCTTTCGCCTTTTACTAAAGATTTCCGTGCAGAGGAGCAATTCATGAGTATTCTAACTGTTTTTGGGATCCCTTTCCAAGGGATGATGTGATCAAGCGGTGACAGCATAGGCAATGCCGCAAATGGTTCAGTAGTGTTTCCTCAATGCTGTAGCAGAGCTTGTTTCAAAAGTTGAAGAGTAAGAAGAAAGAAGTCATGCAAGAGTGCTCCTGCTGTGATGTTTTTGATTTGAAAGTTCGAAGCCGAGCTCTGAAACGTATTTAGTTTTTGAAACTTGGTGTAATTCCGCGCCGCAATTCGCTCCAAATCGCATTTGCGCAGTTTTGACGCAGAAAACACTTCCTGTTCTCTAAAGTGCCTACCCGAATTAGAGGCTGTATGGGGAAAGTCCGGCGTTCATACAGGCGTATTGTGCACTGTGCATCTGAGGCACTATGCTTTCAGCACGCGCTGTTTCGCAACATGTTTTTACTCTATGTATGGGCGGAGCACATCCGTAGCGCAAATCCACTGAGTCTGCCCGTCTGCCACTCATGCGGCCGCGCCTCATTCATCGCCAAAAAAGGCCTGGAAGCGCCCCGCTATGTTTGCTGTGCTCGCATGCGCGTATCTGGCTTGGAACAGCATCGGCCTCTGAAAGCCTAGCAAACAGGCGGGTGTAAAGCTGCGTTTTAGGCAGCGGTACGTTGAATTAAATTAACTCACCGATACCGTACAATGCACAGTGTCCACTGTCCAGCACGGGTCGACAGATCAGTCAACATGCACTAACAGCGTTAACAACGCGTGAGCTGCAAGTTGCTGTGCCTACTGTATGTACCCAGAACATGTACAAAGGTGCATCCCCAACCCATGTTGTTGACACGAGTGATGCCTGCAATTTAGCTTAGCATTATTGCCGCCCAGATGACTATGTAAGGGGAAGACGCGGGTGCTCACCTATGTACATACCTGTATCAGGGTGTACGCGTCAGCGTACAACCCTAATATGTGACGACTTCTCAATGCGGCTTTTTGAATTTTCGATCGCCTATAACTTTTAATTGCCTGAACGGATTTGGACGCGTTATAGCTCAAACGAACCGCCTTCTTCTGGGGCATCGAACGCGCCATAACGCGTTTCCTTGTTTTGCTGCAAGGGGGCGATACCCCCAAAAATGTTGTGAAAACGCGAGTTTTTTTTTTTCGTGTTCTCTGCCACTTTTTTGGACCGCCACTCCTGAACGCCGCTAGCGATTGGGCTAAAACTTGGCATGGATACGCAGTCTATGGTGGCAATTTCTACCTCAAATGCATTTGCTCCTAGTTGCTTCCAGTCTTGAGTTATGGCCGATTTTGCCCGATTTTTTGGACATAGCCGTTTTTTCGGCCAAAACTTTGTCAGCTATAGGCGCTTCAACCGCTCATCGGAGAGATTCGCTATAATTGTGAAAGTTGACCGCCCAGACATGTATCATTTCACTTTCAGCAATTCAGGTCGCTCCGACGTCCATGTCGCCATAGCCGAATTTTTTTGATAGTTCCGACAAGAGTAAAACTCCAAAAAATGCCATGTAAACCCCCAATTTTTTTTTGATTTTCGTGAACAATACGTCAAGGCGAGTGATTGGTAGTCAATGTTTTTAACGTTTAATCAATGGATAATGAGATATGAGCTCCTGAACCTTTAAAAAATGATTTTATTTTTAATTTTTTTTTTATAATTTTTTTGTTAAAGAAATCGGCATGAAACTTTGCAAGCGTATGCTGTATACAATCAGAAATTAATCCCCCAAATGGATTCTTTCTAAATGCCCACAATCTTGAGATCCGGAACACTTAGTAATGTTGCGTCTTGGACAACAAATCGAGAGGTCGCGGGTTCGACTCCCGCTGGTGTCTCTTCCATCTCCTATGGCCCAATGGGAAACCAATCATCTCTGCCAACCAACCAATCATCTCTCATCTCTGGAAACCAATCGCTTTATCTGCCAACCTGCATGATATGATTGGCGTCAGTAATCAGTACTGTACGCAGTTTATGTACAAAGCGAAACATTGGCATACTTTACCATAGGCAAGCAGTGGAGAATGGTGGCCGCTGCTGAGCACAGTGGCAACAGCCCAAGTTGTGGCCACTACGTCGCCTGGATTCCCAGTTGCGCTTCCACACATGGCAGGCAAAACAGAAAGTGGATAAAGGTCGACGATGCCTCTGTTGGCAACGCAAGGGCATTCCCAGCCGGGCTGAAGGGGATGACGCTGCTGGTTCTGGAGGCCCGCCACTAGTGTGCGATGGATATTTTATTTACCCCTTTGCTATGATTTGTGTGTGTGTCAGTGTGTAGGATAGAACATGGGCTGCTGGACTGTTTTCTGTGCACTTGCACGACGACGTGTACCCTTCTGTGTGCCTGCCTGCCTGCGTGCGTGCGTGCGTGCGTGCGTGCGTGCGTGCGTGCGTGCGTGCGTGCGTGCGTGCGTGCGTGCGTGCGTGCGTGCGTGCGTGCGTGCGTGCGTGCCGGTGCGTGCCGGTGCGTGCCGGTGCGTGCGTGCGTACGCATGGGATTCATAGACTACACGCTAACCGCTGAACGTTGTACGAGCGAACCTTTGTATAATGTGGCCAGCTTTAGCGTCTCACGGAATAGCAAGGTAGAAAACGGCGGCTGGGCTCGGTGTTGGAATGATGCGCACGTCTCTAAGCTAGCTGACTCAGCAATAGACAGCGTTCACTTTTCGATGCATCATGCACAACATTTCCTCTGCTTTTCTTCAAATATAATCACTGTTTGGCATCATGGGGATGGCTATGCTATATGGGCCATTGACGGCCGCCTAGCGTTGCCCCTAATCCAACAACAACAACAACAACAACAGCAACAAGAACATGAACAAGAACAAGAACAACAACAACAACAACAACAACAACAAGAACAACAACAACAACAACAACAACAACAACAACAAGAACAACAACAACAACAACAACAACAACAACAACAACAACAACAACAACAACAACAACAACAACAACAACAACAACATTCGTTCGTTCGTTCCATCGTTCGCTCGTTCTTTCGTGCATGTGTGGGTACGCTTTTTACGCCAAAGGAAAAATCTTACGAAAAAACACTGTATTAAGGAAAAATTTGCAGGCGGCTGCAAAAAAAGGAGAATATGTGACGCTCTAATGTTGCAGTCCAGTTTGGAAAAGAGCGGTATTAAGGCATGCCCCACTGCGTTCTAGCCACTTCCACACTGCAGCTGATCAACTTCAGTTTGAACAAACCATGTATATTAATCCGAACCGAACGCCGCAAAACGTCACATATTCGGCGTTTGTTGTGCGAGCCATTTCACTCAGCCAAGCCTAAACACCAAAAACGTCCATCAACTCATAGCTCATCTCCATAACAAAACGTTATCATTGCCCATCACCATGAGAGCCAAAGTATGTTTTGCATAATCAATCGGGGTGCCCTGCTAAAAACTGTGACATGTGGATTCGTGATGATGTACAGTTGGTAATGTGTAGGTAGGCGTCAGGCGAGACGTACATACGTACTACAATCCGGCTCCATTCCCTTGTGGCGTTCCGCCAAAATGACGAACTGTTTGTACAACATTCGTATCTTGTCCCCCAGCGATTTGTGTAGTGCCCTAATGCGTGCGTGTGTGCTGCGTGCTTGCCAGCCTGCCTGTGTGCGTCAGTGTATGCGCGCGTGCATGCGTGCGTGCGTGCGTGCGTGCGTTCGTGCGTGCGTGCGTGCGTGCGTGCGTGCGTGCGTGCGTGCGTGCGTGCGTGCGTGCGTGCGTGCGTGCGTGCGTGCGTGCGTGCGTGCGTGCGTGCGTGCGTGTGCATGGGGGTTCCATGGACATGTGCTAATTTCTCGCATTCGCTCTATGTAAATGTCAGTCAGTTCCAGTCACCGTTACTTTCGCAGCACATTTCCGTTGTGGGCGAACACAACAAACGCCGAATATGTGACGTTTTGCGGCGTTCGGTTCGGATTAATATACATGGTTTGTTCAAACTGAAGTTGATCAGCTGCAGTGTGGAAGTGGCTAGAACGCAGTGGGGCATGCCTTAATACCGCTCTTTTCCAAACTGGACTGCAACATTAGAGCGTCACATATTCTCCTTTTTTTGCAGCCGCCTGCAAATTTTTCCTTAATATACAAGCTGCGCTAATTGGCTCGACTAATTAGATGTCGCCGTCGCCCACTACGACTCGTGCGGCAAACTCGCGCCTTACAAGCGTTATACACTTACAAGTCACCTTTGCCGCATAAGACAGACCTTGTTGCCAGGATTGAGAGCCACCTGCCATAGCCTCTTGGCTCAAAGCCATTGCCTAAAACTGTTTCATTATTTACATAGATACACACGCGCTTGTCAAAAACAGAATACCGTTTCTGACGGCTGGTTGAGAATTCTTTTACTCAAGAGACAACCAAACAGGTAGGATGAACCAAGAAGGATGAGGATGACATGTAGAGGGCGATGATGATGATGATGTACATAACGTATCGATCTGCGAAAAATGCATCTACTGCAAGTGTCTTGTAAACGTAGACATTCGGGTTTGACGTGCCAATGTTTCGCTAAAGAAAACAACACCCAGAACATGAGGAGCGCGCCCTAATCTACGTTTGACATGCACACTTGTGTGTTCACAAGCACATGAACATATATACATATACAGCGTTTGTGAGAACGTACCTAGCATGGTACGTAGCACTTACACGTGTGCGTGCGTGTGCGTGTGTGTCCGAATGCGCCTGTACACAACACAGAATGTGTCAAAGAACATGCATGTTTCGCCGTCAACGGTGCCCCCATTAGCGGTCGCGTCTTCTACGGCTCCTGTCTAACGAAGTGCACGGCGCCAATTAAGCGAGTAAAATTCTGCGACAATGCGACCCGCTCGGCACGTTTCAGATGCAACTTCAAGTGCGCTACGCTTCCTGCTCAGCGGGAGATACGGCGTCGTCTCGGGCCCATTGAATTGGCTCCCATGCCGAGCGCGAGCGGTGTTTGCGAGCTTTTGCGTCAGCGAGGGACCTCGGGACGCCCGAGCGGTCGGTCACACCTGTTGTCCCGCGCCCAGCGCCTCGCCCCAACCCCTCGTCTTTCTCAGAGAACACGGTCGTCGGCACCATATGCTCAGGCTCGGCCATCTGTGTCGTCGACACGAACGCCTCGGCCCTAAAGGCTGATTCACAATTAACGGTCTTCCCATCGGTCTCGGTCTCGGTCTCGGTCTCGGTCTTCGCATCGGTCTCGGTCTCGGTCTCGGACTTTTTGACCCATGCCAAATTGACGACGCGTTGCCTCCGGTCTTTCAATGATCTTCGGTTAAATGCGCGCCTGTCAGCGTATTAAAGAGCGTACTGTGGCCCTTGTTTTCGACCTGTTTCATGTTTTATGCGACTTCCGTAGGAAACAAAAAAAGCACACGCAGTAGACGACGGGAACGCACTACCACCAGACAAACAGACAGCCATTGTGCGGCAGACGCAGACCGCCGCCAGCGCTTCTGGCCGCCGCCAGGGGCGCGGACGCCGCTACAGGAGCTGTCGTCCTCGTCAGCGCCGCCGTCGACACCGTTGCCGCTGCTGCCGACGCTTCTGCTGACGCTGCCGCTTTTGCCGACTTACAGAAAATGTAGGACAATGCCGTCGAGCCCGTCCACCTTGACGTATGCAATGGCGGCGCAGATTTTCCCGCCGCCGTGTCTTTAGAGATGTGCAGCCATGCCGCCGCCGTTTTTTTTTGGATTTTTGGTATAAGAGCAGTCGTCAATTATCCAAGGAGCCGGCGCCGCCTCCACCTGTTGAATACGACGCATCGTAAACTTTCCTTGTTTTCAATTTCGGCTAATTTCCTAGTCGCTTTACGCTTATGCGAATATGTTTGGCATGGGAAGACCGAGACCGAGACCGAGACCGAGACCGAGACCGATGGGAAGACCGTTAATTGTGAATCAGCCTTAAGCGATGGGGGCGCTGCTGCTACCGGCCGCTGCTGCGGACCGCGCATTGTCGGTTGCGATTAGTTCCGCTACGGGCTCCGCCTATGAACACGCAGCCCCACACGCCCCCACGCGAAGCTCGACATTGCAACACCTCGGTGTAGGCTTCCTTCCCTATCGGCGCGGATTACTCTAATAGGGGCGACACTCGAGTCGCCGTGCGCGACGTCAAGAGCGTGTAAATCGAGAGCTAGGCGACACCCCCCGTCATCGCGACTTTTCTTGGCGCCTCATCTGGCTAATTAGCGACAGAGAAGCCGAGCCCGACCCTGGCGACTTCTTCTTTTTCTCTTCCCACGCCCAGTGAACGGTTTCTCGGCCTCGCCAGCGCACCTTCGCTTCATTCGCCGTGTATGCGCATAATTGTGACGACTCTTTCTTTGCTCGCGGCCTCGCGGCGCTTGTGCAACCGGCCGGCGCTAATGGACGAGCTGCGGAGCAACAGCTTCCGTCTCGGCCGCGCGAGAGAGCGTCGCGTCGCACCTTGCGCGACGAGCGTCATGTCAGCTCCGATTTCCTTGACGTCGCCGGCCGGCCGGCGCGCGCGCGCGATCCCATTGAAAAGCTCTTCATTAGCCGCCCGAGGCGAAGAAGGCGCGGAGTTGCGGATGTGCCTCCGCGCACCGTGTTTCTTTTCTTGCCCCCGCTCACCTCACCTCGCTTTCTCTCGTCGTCCGCTCATTCGGTCCTTGCTTCTGTTGCTATCCGGCCATTGTCCCGGCTAATTATACAGCGAGAGACGGGACGGCGGCACACACACACGGGCAGCTGCAGCGGTTGTGCGTGTGTGCGCGCCGCCCAATCAGGCGCCGCCGCCGACGACGACGACGACGACGACGACGACGACGACGACGACGACGACGACGACGACGACAACGACTCAACAGCGCTCTGTCGGGTCGGGGTCGTCGTCGACCGTAGACTCCAGTTTTTTGTCCCAGCCGCTCCTGACGAAGCCACTCGCGCGCGGTCGTCCTCACTCGTCGTCGAAATCGTCGCTTCCTTCTAGATCGAGGTTCACGCCGCCCACGCCCTCCAAAAGGTCGGTGGCCAGCGCCCCGCCCAGACGACCGTTTGTCCGCAACGATGATCAACGGGACGAGACACGCTCCGGTGAACGCGTGCCACGCGGACGTCAACGCGTTCCTCTGGACGCACCGACGGGACCTGACGGCGTTGCCCTCCGTCCACTGGATCTTCGGCGTCCTCTACACGCTCTCCTTCGTCCTCGGCGTCCTCGGCAACTTCCTCGTCCTCTGCGCCGTCTTCTCCAACCGCAAGATGAGACGGTACCTTTTTGCATGGAGTTTGCGTAAACTGGACCGTCAATAGGCGGCAAGTGAAACGTGCGAGTGCAGACCCTCGGGGCTTCGTCTGTACCTTTTTTAATGCTGCTGCGGTCAAATTTTATTTTGCATGACGAAATCTGACGTTTCGAACTGCAACTGCCTAGATTCGGCAATTGTTTCAGTTCCGTGCGCCACCAATTCATCGGCTCCTTGTCTGCGTCCGACCTCGTCGTGTCGTTGGTCTGCAACTCCCTGACGTACATCACGGCCGCGCACAAGGTCTGGTACTTCGGCCGGGTTCTTTGCCACGCCGTGCCTCTGATCCAGGTAGCCGTAAGGGCGCTTGCTGTTTGCTCCAGGCATCCACAGGCGGACAGTCCGAGCTCGCGTTCAGGGCGCTGGGGTCTGCATCTCCATCTTCACGCTGACGGCGATCGCGGTCGACCGCTACATCCTCATCGTGCACCCCACCAGCACGACGCTGCGCATCAGTCGACGGCGCAGCATCGTCATCGTCGCCGCCATCTGGATAGGTGAGCCAGATCCTCCCCCCCCCCCCAATCGGAGCCGTTCACGCCTGATTGCCCGCGTGAGTAAGGCGCGTGCTGGCACTGTAAAAACACCACGACAAGAAGAGAACCCCTAACAACGGCTAATCGAGAATGGCGCGAGCACGCACGAGCCGATTCATGTGGGGGGGGGGAATATTCAAACGTTGGTCTTCGTGGCACTATGCAACACACTTTTGAACGAGGACGGTGAACTTTGCATGACCTTTCCAAGCTTGGCATTCTAATAATCGCTGCACTCAACTCTGAAACTCTGAAAGCTCCGTAAACGAGCTCCCAAGTGCCAAACCTCTGGTCATAATTGAGTCATACTGTTTTCAGCGCTATCGTTTTGCGTCACAACTTGTCCTTGAGTGGGAACAACATTGCCCGGTATGAATGCAAGTTGGTAGACAGCTTCCCTTGGGATTGGGGACTTGTTATTGTCGGGTGTTTGGGCAAGCAATGTGCAGTTCGGGTTGTTATTTTGGTGTATCGAGTGTGCCTTTGCTTTTTAGTGAGCATCCTGCTCTCTCTGCCGTCTTCCTACCACTACCAGCTGCTGGGTGGCGCCGGGCCGCTGTGCGGGCCCTTCTGCGCCGAGGTGTGGCTCCAGCCGCGACTGCGCGTCGCCTACGGTCTCGTCATAAGCGCTGGCACGTACGCCGCGCCCATCGTCGTCATTTCGGTGTGCTACGCGCTCGCCTACCGCCGACTCGCCAAGGTACGCAGCACCGTCCAATCCAACCCAATAGTGGATTATTAGCGACTATGATTGTATATAATGAAAGTAAGCGGAGTGATTGGGCTTTGACGAGCAAACAAGTCTGCTGCGACCAAAGTAGTGTTTAGTGGGGACTTCTTCGTTACGGTAGGTACGTTACGTACGCAGGTACACGCCGCGAATTGCCTGGGCGCAAAAAAGTGCACCATTTTGACGCGTACCATCAGTAAAATGCTGTTTTCTTTAAATAGAATTCCAGAATAGAAAACTGGTTTCGCTTGCAGCGTCCATGCCCGGGCGGCCGCGTGCCCTGTCTGGTGGTGATCGACGTGGCGACGACGATGAACGGCACGGGCAACGGGGCGGCCAGCATCGAGAGGCCCCACGCGGCGGTGCTGTCCTCGCGGCGACGGCGCGTCATGCGCGCCCGCCAGCGCACCAACCGCATGATCATGGCCATGGTGCTTGCGTTCGGCCTGGCCATGCTGCCCATGGTCGCGTTCAACCTGCTCAGAGACCTTGAGAAACTGGTGCGCGCTCTCCGGACCGGTTCGGTCTGGACTGGAGCTGGAAATGCGGAACGCTCGTTTCTTCAGCCCAAGTACCTGGACAAGCAGCAGTACTTCTTCGGCATGCTCACGAACTGGCTGGCGATGACGTCGACCGTGTGGAACCCCGTCCTCTACGCCTGGCTGAACAGCGCGCTGCGCGGCTCCCTGGTGGCGCTGCTGCCGCTCGCTACGCGCCGCCTCCTGCCGTCCGGCTGGCAGGCCGAGGCCGAGTCCCAGTTCCCCACGACCGTGTCGAGGCCGCCCTTCTCCTCTACGGGTCACAAGCTCTCCAGGACCTCCAGGACGTCGACGGAGACGAACACGCAGGCCAACCTACAGCCGCCCTCGACCGAGCAGCGTCTCGTCGTCAGGAGGCCCTCCATCGAGCAGCGCAACTCCGTCGCCAACGGCCTGTTGGAGGGCAGGCGCGTGCAGGAGGGCGCGGCCTTCCTAGAGCCCCCCGACGAACGGATACCCAGGTGCAGATACCTACATACCTACCCTATGTATGTCTGCGTGTGCGGCGGCGCACCCTCACCCTGTCTTAGTTGCAATCGTACAAAGTGCATGACGTCCTCAGCTCGATTCGAATGTATAATGTACGCGTACCAGACGCGAGTAGACGTCAAGCACAGGGTCCGCTAATGTACTAAGCGAATCTATTTGCATACTAGGAGTACGCAAGAGGCAGGGTGGCAAGGTAGCTAATGCGCCCCCTAGCACTCGATACAACTTTCTTAAGAGAGTGTGCGTAAGTTCTTATTGGAAGGGCTGCTGCTGCGAGCTGAGTGGAACCTACAAATTGCACACACAGCCTTTCGAAATATGATGTGAAAAACCGTGGCACGAATCGCTTTCAGATCCAATTCCGAGCGACCGATCCAGTCCAAAAAGTACGGTCAAGGCCGATCATGAACGCGTCGGCATCGACCAAACTGCCGCCGCAGATTACGGTTCGGTCAGGCGATCGCCACAGAAGCGGGTGTCACGCAGTGAAACGAAAAATAGAAAAGGACTAGAAGCCAAAGTCCCCGCCCACGTCCGTCCACAAGACCACAAGACTCACATAGAAGTGCCAATAAGCTGTGAAGAGTTGAACGCCGCGTAGATCCTTCAATACGACCGTTTTACGACTCAGGCTTTTATTGAAGGACCTTGCGGCACGCTGACATTTTTTTATTTTTTTGCGGCCCAGTGATTCGCCTCGTTATTTGATGCGTTATCATCTTGCAATCTCAGCAGAAATGTACGAGAGCTGTACTTTTTCGAAAAACGCTGAGAAGCGACTCCGCTTTACATTTCTGAATTTGCAGTGCGCCTCATTGTGAGGGAAGTGCAATTACGATGTCGCCAGAACTGTCGTTTTGTTGTACAAAAGGAATAAAACGCCCAACGACGACATATACCGGTGTCTGGCTGTGCAAAATACATGTGCGCACGCGTCTCTTCACATTGCCAATTCGTCTATGTAGCATGTGCGTGCATACGCATTTGTGTGTTCGTGCGCGTCTGCCACTCTTCAACCTTTGAGTGATATGTATGTATACATACTGTAAATTCTCCAATAGTACCCCGGGGTGCTATTGTTCCAATCTTCGGCTACCCCGGGGAGCACTATTTGGAGGTGGGGAGGGGTACTGTGGAGAATTTAAAGTAGAAAACACATGTACGTAGGTATGTACACGTCCACAGCACGCACTGTTTATGTGACACGATGGCGTGCGTAAAAGGGAGAGTGGCCCAGGTATACTCTCCGAGGCTCGGTATTGACGTAAGTGGGCGTTTTCACGCACGAAAGGAACGCTGTGAAAGACGCCTGACGCGTGGTGCCACTGATTGGGTCAGAATGAGGGTAACGGCCATCAAGATACCGACAGATATAGAGGTGTAGGTGTGAATGGGACGTGTCCACACTGCCTAATGGTGCCGTTGCCGCGCAAAAGCTTCCTGCGCAGCTCGACCTTTCGCTGTTGACACGTTGTTTGTGCTACACGCCCCCATTTGGTCCTTTTTCGGCTCTCCATCCATGTGCGTGACTGATTGAGCGAAAGCCTGCGTTAAAAAAAGCCGACATCTGCGTCTGTTGGGCGGGGGGATGCCTCGCATGCGAACGCTAAAGCTCTGACCTCGCACAAAGAATACTGTAAGCGAAAACTCATAGCACAGATGCAAATCCAAGGCGTCAGCTACAGGGTCATTAAAAGTGTTCGCAGTGTCAACTGTGCGAATCGCAACACGACACGACACGCCTCGGGAACCAGTGGCCATTGTGTTGCGCCTTCAATCGTGGCCGGGACTCTTTTTTTTTGAAAACCCGAGATTCGACATCCAGTTCCTTTTTCCCAACGATTATACCAATGTACCCACGTCATTACGTCGTCGGATCAGATAGAGTTGCTCTGTTGCAGTTTGCTCAACATTTTTCATCACAAAGGATGGTATCATCTAGCGCTCTCAGCTGCAGTGGCAACGAGAGCTAATGACGAGTCTGAGGGTGCGGAGGGATGCGAGCGCGAATTACAACACGCCAAAGGCCCATCCGAGTACTGGGGGGACACTGGGGACACACTGGGGACACACTGGGGACACCTTTCTAGATACCATTTTTTGCGGCTCATGACGCTTTACGATTTTTGTGCGTCAACGCATGTTTTCAGTGTCGTGTAGGCACCACAGTTCGAAAACATGGAATATTGAACGCACTCTTGTGCAGGAAAAGACATCGCATAAGACAGCAAGCCATGCAAGCCACCCAATATGCTCGAGCTGCAAATCAAGTCAAGAGGCGCGATGAAGTGTGCCAGAACGCTGCAGCGCCAGCTCTGCCAGGAGACTGCAGCAAGCGGCAGTGAGGGCCCCAAGAAGCGTCAGGAAGCAGCCAAGCAGATCGATGGCGCCCAACGCCCGGCCGCCCAACCGGTCCCGCGGTGGACAGAACTGCTCTTCCTGCCTTGTCGCTCGCTCTACCAACTGCAAGAAACCAACTCCGCCGTCTCTGCGTGCATATGGCAGGTTTCGGCTGGAAAATCAGTGGCGTAGTCAGCGTTTGATTTTTGGGAGTTGCATTCGAGGGACGCTCAGACAGACATATTTCGAGTAATTTGGCTGAGCTGCAGGCAATTGTTGTGCAAATTTAAAAAAACGGATTATAGGGCAATCAAAATACGTCATTCGCCCAAAAACCTGCGTCACAAGCGATCGTTTTGCGAATTCTCCTATAATATGTTCCTTAGAAGCCTTAAAGTACATCGTTCTCCAAAAAGAAAACAGCGCCTCAGTCACGCTTTTCTATTGTCGTATGGGTACCACCCCCTCTGAAAGAAATCGGGTCTCTGTGGGAGGCACAAGCCAGAGCGCCTATCTGGCCCTTCCCTGGCCACGCCACTGGCAAATGTCGATTCTCCCAGCGCTTTTGCCAAGATAGTGAGGAAAGACGTGTCAAACGAGCTATACGACATTGCACATTGGACAGCCTACAGAAAATGTTAGCTGTGCTCGAAAAAATGTCAGTTTTCCACCAGACAATTGCTCAGCGCTGGAACCACACAACGTGTGTAACACTAAAAGGCGGGGAGGGGATGCAAAACCCACCTCATCAGCCAATGGTCTCAGCTGCACGAGCGCTGCATTGATTCTGCTGACCCAATATTGTGGCAGACCTTTTCTGAGAATGAATCCACTTTCGCTGAATCCTTTGCTCCAGTAAAACTCGTGCTCTATGAGCTCGCAGTTGTCAGCAATATATTGGTGCGTACCCATCCACTGATCTGGCACTATCCAGTCAGGGTGCTTTGCGAGCTCCGTTTTGAAGGATGGCAATGGACTAAACTGTGCGGGGTGCACCTGTAGAGCCGATCGCAGTGACCTGAAAATGTAACAGGGTTTTGGGTGGGAATAGAAAGCCCTTTGTTGAACATTTGATGGCCTTGTGTACATTGAAATGACTGTCAAAGGCATGGGGAATCACCTTCCATGTCGGGTTTTTCACGGAACTCAATTGGGTATGAATTCGGCTCATTTGGTTGGTACTTACCTTACTCGCCCACATCGACTTGCCTGAAGAAGGAGACGTTCGACTCCTTGATGTCGCTGAAGAAGGCCCACATGTCGTCGCTGGAGGCCAGCGTGTATTCTCGAGCGGCGATTCTCTCGACGATTTCCTCTAGCGACCGAGGCAGAGGGAGCCTCGGACTGAGCATGAGCCGTGGCGTCAACGCAGTCTGATAGAGAGCCAGCAGCAAAACTACCAGCAGCCACAATGGTGCCATGACTGTTTTCCTGGAGCTCTTGCTGTCATGACTCGAGACGTTGCAGAGCAGAGTATCCTGTTCTTTGAGTGCAAGTTATGACAGTAGCGTGTACAGCAGCAAATGTACAGGCAAGAACCTGGATTGCAGCCCACATTTCTTTCCCATCAGACATAACTCTGAGACAGTGAAAAGTGCCCAAGGCAGCCCAGGGGATCACGAGTAGCATCAAGGTAATGAGATACACCTCTAGGCCAAATATTTTAAAGATGAGCGCGGCTGACTGCCAGGTAGACAGTTCTGAACTTCGGCAGACATTAAAAGCACCAGTGATGTACATTAACACAATATAGGGCAACTGCAAAAAGCAACTTGGTCTGTGGCTGATGAAGCGCAGTTTGGCTCCCACGATTGGATAGCTGAAGTCAAAGTCTCTGAGGCGCTCTTCTATCGTGTAGAAATAGGCGTGCGCCAGCATGTCCACTGAGCCACTAGCCAATGCAGATACCAGACCTCAATCACAGTCAATTCCTTATCAATCATTATCACAGTCACAGTCCGTTCACAGTCGAAAGGAAGGACTGCCTCCCAGGCCCCTACCACTACCCCAGAGATTCTCGCCAGTGATTCTTGTTTGAACCGTCTATAATTATTGACCCTCTTTCGTTCATCCATAGGTTCAAAATGGTAAAAAAAAGCTTTGGTTTTCTTCCAATGCGCTCTTTTCTCCAAGGTTGGCATCGGAATGGCAAAAGGATCAGTGTACTACATTGCACACCGATCCCTTCTGCTCTCTGAGGTTAGGATTGGAATGGTCGAAGGATCGGCTTACTACATTGTAGACTGATCCCTCTGGGATCAAAATGGGAATTCCTTCAGAGCCAGTGAATTACCGCCCTATTAGCATAACCAGCTCAGTATGCCGCTCTCTTGAGAAATTAGTGAAGGGCGCGCTGCTCGCGCACTTCAATGAGAACAGAATAATTTCCTCAGCACAACATGGTTTCCTTTCTTCTCACAGTACAACGAGTTAGTTGCTAGAGTGCCTGCGCGATTGGTCGATTGAATTGGATGCTGCTAGGCTGGTCGATGTTGCTTATATGGACATCACAAAAGCTTTTGATACCGTCAGCCATTCAAAGTTACTGCAGAAATTGAGCCATTACTGGGTCAGAGGCCGTCTCTTGCAATGGATAGAAGCATGGCTATCTGATCGTAGGCAGCGAGTGCAAATTGGTGACACGTATTCGAGCAACAGTGAAGTTCTTCTTTCTTCTTTCCTGAGGCTGGCTCCGGCGTCGTCCATGGTAGCGGCCAACGTCGGAGCAGAGAGCGTCCGTGCTTGGGCGCTATAAACGCTCTAACAGTGAAGTTACATCAGGCGTCCCACAAGGTTCTGTCCTAGGTCCACTTCTGTTCCTACTCTACATTAATGATCTACCTCAAATACTTGCTCACAGCCAACTCAAGCTCTTTGCTGATGATTGTACGCTGATCCTTTGACCGTTCTAATCCTCACCTCAAAGAAAAGAAGGGATTGGTCTACAATGTAGTACACTGATCCTTTGACCATTCCGATCCTAACCTCGGAGAAAAGAAGGGATTGGTGTGCAATGTAGTACACTGATCCTTTTGACTGTTCTGATCCTGACCTCGGAGAAAAGAAGGGGGTGTGCAGTGTGGTGCACCAATCGTTTTGACCATTCCGATCCTGACCTTGGAGAAAATAATGGATGGTCTACAATGTAGTACATCGATCCTTTGACCATTCCGATCCCTACCTTCAAGAAAAGAAGGGATCGGTGTGCAATGTACTACACTGATCCTTTTTGACCATTCCGATCCCAACCTCGGAGAAAAGAAGGGATCAGTCTGCAATGTAGTATGCCGATCCATCGACCGTTTTGATCCTGACCTCTGAGAAAAAAAGGGATTGGTGTGCATGTAGTACACCGATCCTTTTGACCATTCTGATCCTGACCTCAGAGAAAAGAAGGGATCGGTGTGCAATGTAGTGCGCCAATCCTTTTGCCATTCCGATCGCGACTTCAGAGAAAAGAAGGGATCAGTGTGCAATATAGTATGCCGATCCTTTGACCGTTCTGATCCTGACCTCAGAGAAAACAAGGGAATGTTTGCACACATTTTGCAATTCCGAAAACTTTTTAAATTTCCAGGGTACAGCTGCAATGGAAAAAGAAAACAAACAAAGGAAAAATGATCAAACTACATACAATTTCCGAGGTACTGCTTCACTTGAGTGGCCTCCTGTGTCAAAGGGCCATATACCCCCTCCCCTTCCCCACTCAGATTTACACTACAGTACCTAGCCGACACGGTCCACTCACCGTTCCACTGGCCGCTGCTCTCGTTGTAGAATGCGAATCCGTCGTCGACGGTGACGTTGAGTTGCTCGACGCGGTAGCCGACGCGCGCGAGCTGCAACGCGACGCCCAGAAGCTGCACGGAGATGCCGACGGCAGGGCACGTCGGCGTCGGCACGAGCGTCGCTTCGGCGAACGCGCAGTCGCTGATCGCCGGCGGATAGGCGAAGATGCCCACCCTCAACTCGCGTCCGTCGCGGCCGCTGGAATTCATGCGAGGCTTCCGGACTCGTCCGGGAGCTACGAACATGCGAGCGCAAAAGCCGAGATAGACGGCGAAACCGGAGCCGTGTCGAGCAGATGCAAGACGTATATGATATGCACAGACGCGATTCGGTGGCAAATGGGGGTACCTATGCAGCGAATCGAATGAGTATGTGTGCCTCCTACGCTATTGGCTTTCTATTGGAAGGGGGAGGGGACCATTCCTCCACCACTGAGGTTTGTTCTGCGCTGCAGCTTCAAACTGGCGTCTGACGGCGATTTGTATTAACCTTACCTTGGTAGGGAAATTTCCTTTAGTGTTTCTTTGGTCATCGTCCTCGTCCCGTGTTGTATTCGAAAAAAAAACGGTGGTTGTGGCGTGCAGAACAAACGCCTAGAAGAGTTTTTCGTGCGTGCCGTGCGTGCGTGTGCGTGGGTAGGTAGCTCTACATGTGGATGGTAGAACCTAGGCTGTATCCAATTCGGACTGTCTTTGGGGGCAATGAGAATGAAGAGACGTTGCTAAGCCACACACTCATTATGAATCCATTCTTATTCGTCACCGACTGCAAATTACCGCAATAATTTCGCATTGCTAGCCTACCTATTACTGCGGTATTTCATTTGTCAGTTGTCAGTTTCACACTATCACTTAAATCGAATAGATACATAGGCTAAAGTAGACGCACCAACCAGCACCATGACTTGTGGCTGGGCCTGCATCGTTCACTGGAGTCAAGACGTCGTCTTCATCCTTAGTATTCTAGTTTACACCTTAGTTATAACGGCCTGTTTCAAGGTGAAGTCATTTTCCAAGAGTTTTCGGCTCCTCTTCATTTCCCAGGCATTCGTGGACATTCTAGCCGGGGCCACTTACAAGTTTGCAATCGTCCTTCCTAGTAGAAACATTCTAAGGTTCGCCATTTTGGTGTTCTCCAAAAGGAATGATACCATAGAATTGTTCTAACAGCAAGAAGTTACAGAGAGTTGTATTTGAGTCACAACGGTGCGTCGGCGCGTCTTCTAGTTGGGCTGGACATTGGTGCGGTGACTGGCCAATCGTTGGCCACAGCTGCAATCGCTGTCAATCGATTCACGGCTGTGTTTTTGCCGACCTTTTACAAAGACGTCGGTACTGCTCAGATTTCTACCATGCATTTCTAGTCCGTAAATCTTCCAATAAACAAACGCCATGTCAGAAGGCGGCAGGAGGGAGGGCTGTATGTACTTTCTTGGGCAGCGGCATGGCCTAGTGGCAAAAAACCGGCCTCTTGCGCGCAAGGTCCTGGGCGCGTATGCACAGTTCTAGACTCAAGTTCGAAATTCTAGCATTTGCTTGAACTTGAGTCTTGACTTGAATTAGATGCTACTGAAGCGGCGTATGCTCAGTTCAAGCACGGCACACGCTTGCTCAAGACGCTACTTCAAGCAAAAGCTCGAAACTAAAACGTGATTTACGTGACTATTCTTCATATATCAACGGTAAAACGCAGTGAAACTATGCATTCGCAGTGAAAGTGAGTCCCTCAGACGGCAACCAAAGCTATTTCAGCCAATTAAAGCAGAGAAAATGCAAGGGACAAGCATACCCAGTTAAGCAAGCTAAGCAAGTTAAGATTAAGATTAATTAAGCCGAAAAGCCGAAATCTACTGCACTTTCAGGCAGACGACCACTGTCCTTATTTTTTTAAATATCATTTCCATTATGTGAGCGATTTCATGCCCGATATTCGCTAGTGAAGCGGTACCGCTACCGCTTGTAGCTCGCAATTTTCCATCTCTTTTGGGTCGGCAGATTCAAAAAGGAAACGCGTACTCGCGTTCTCGCATGCATCGCATATATCTCTGCTGTTGCCCACATCTCCAAGCCTTTTTAACAACAAAAAATACAATTTAGCGTTCAAGAAAAACAACCTAGACTGATATTGAGCTGTCTTGAGCTTGAGTCTTAAAAATGGGTAGACGCTACTCTAGACGGAAGCATTTGCTCGACTGTGCATACGGCTAGACAAGTGCGTGCTCGAATCTTTAAGACTCAAGCAAATGCTAGGCTAGATTTTCGACTGTGCATACGCGCCCAGGGTTCGAATCTTGATGGCGCCACTAGATCGAGGACTTCCCTTTCCATGGATTTTCTCGTGCCATCGCTGCCCTAGATTACAGATGGCGTTCTTCCGAAAGTCTTCCGCTAATTATACGGCTGTAGACGGGAAGGCGTCATGGAGATGGGTAGGCTACATGGGCCATTGACAGGCCTCCTAGCGTCGCCCCAAATCCAACAACAACAACATGTACCTACTTTCTTGAGTTTCGACTCGTTTCCGTGGACTCGTTTAAAGGCATTGCACAAGTCAGTTTGGTCCACTTTTCAGCGCGCTGTATAAAAAACAAAATATATAGGTATATGTCAACAAATTTAAATTTTCAAGCTTTGTCGAGTTAGCTCACAGAATCAGTAACTCTTACTCTTCTGGACGCGTGATGACTGATGGATGGACAATGGATGGATGGCTTGCTTTTGAGCTGCAGCAATCTCCACTAAAGAAATTTTGCGCAATGACGCAAACTTTTGACCTTCATATCTCAAGAACTGAATCGAAATTGGGACATGGCTGGTGGCTGTTCGTACATATAGGTGTACCCATAAGTAACATAAAAGGTCACAGCAATTGACTTCGCTATTTCTGATAGTCGAGTGCAAAACTAAACTTTTTTCTGGTGGGAATGGCGAAAAATCAGATTTTGTGAATGTTCTCATGTCCATGAATACGCTTTTATGTATACAGCCTGTGTCTGTTAAGGCCCATTTACACGCCTCCGTTTGGCACCGGTCGGCTCGTTTCTGTAATACCGTACCCAGATAGAGTACCCGCCCTTGGAGTGCCGAACAAAGAGTCGACACGGAAGACTTCAACCGACGAAAGCTTTGGGTCTTCTTCTAGCGGCTTCAGATTTGGTCCGACGACGAACGAGGCGACACACGACACAACGATGCGTTCACGTGACGTGTGAATACTGTGCTGCGTAGGGACACGGTGGTGAAGAAGAGAAAGAGAGAGTTCAACGAACCAACCGCCGACGCCGACGAAACTCACGAAACGCGCGCACCCGCCTGGCCTGGGCAGAAGAAAGTGTTGTATTTTTGCTTGTAGAGGTTTTCAAGTAAAAAAGAAGAATTAATTTGTTTGGTAGAGAAGAAGCTATGTATATATACGACAAGTAGCTCGAGCTATATGACGTCCGGGAAAAACAGTGCGGTTGCGTAAGGTAGTAGTAAAACGTTATTAACTGCCTGCTGCCGACTGGTGACGACCGGTGCCGAAGGGTCGTGTGTAAATGGACTTTTAGAATTCGCGAGTAGGTGCCGTAAATGCTCCAATAGTGCCCGCGGAGCACTATTATTTCAATGTCTCTTAAGAGGGGGCGCACTATTAATTTCGTCAGATTTTTGCGCAATTTTGCAGCAAAATTTACCATTAAAGTACCATAAAATGCACACAGGTAGCCGGAATTTAAAAGTTTAATTAAAGTGCGTGTATTGCACACATGATTACACACCATGCATGCACTTTTAATGCAACTGGGTAGCATTTAAAATTTGATTTTGGCGCGAATTTAAAATTGACTTGCCCCTATTGGAGGGGGCTAATATTGGAGGATTTACGGTAATAATATTGGCGTTATAGACCCGCACATTGCACACATCGTACGCTCTCATTGGGTTGTCTTGGCTATTCGTTGCCTTGCCCCCAATCGCTGTCTTCTTCGACGAGGAGACCTTTTACTTTGCCGACCACATGGAAACTGCATCGAATCTGACAGACGCTTTTGTCAATGTGCATCTCTCCAGCACGACGATGCCAATTCTGTCGGTGGTGTTGCTCTGTACATTCGCGTTTGCAGCGGCTATGGCGGTGCTATACGTTTCAATCGTAGCCCGCCTAATCTCGCTGGCTCGAGCGGTGCGTTCGTTTCACTTTTTAGCAACATCTGGCAAACACACCACTGGCATTTTATTTAGAGCAACAAGCCGTTTTCGGCAACGCCAAAAGAGAGCAATGGCGTCAAAGCCGAAATCTCATTGACGGCATACGGCATACTGACTTTTTTGATATTCAGTTGCACATGTTTGCTTGCAATGTTGGGGATACTTGGCGAAGCCATTCATAACGACGACAGCTTCTACTTTTTTGAGAGTACTCGACTTCTGACCGTGAGCCTGCACATCATGTCCACGGTGTGTGCAGTCGCAGCTCATGATCACACACGCACGCACGCACGCACGCACGCACGCACGCACGCACGCACGCACGCACCCACGCACGCACGCACGCAACGGAAGCACGCACGCACGCACGCACGAACGCACGCACGGACGCACGCACGCACGCACGCACTCATTTTTAGTTGCTCTCTTGCGGCAATCCATACTTCTTGCTAGTGTGCTCTAAGAAAGTCAGAGAGGCGTTTCGACATCTCTGCGTTCCTCGTAGGTCCGGGGGCGAAGCGACGGTTCAGCAGCTGCCCAAGAACACAGCAAATCAAGGGTAAAACTGTTGTTTTTTTTTCAATTTTCCAGTTGGATGGCCTTTAGATTCACTAACTGTATAAGCACGTCGTGTATATTTAGTCACCTGCGCAACCATATTCTGGCTAGCCAATAAACACAGGACGACTATGTAGTCTTTCTTTAGCGCAAACTTTGCTACTGTAGACACAGTGCAGCGACATTGGAAGCGTAGAGAGGTAGGAAAGGAAGCGAGAAGAAACCGCTTTGGGCGCAAAAAACTCTGTATCGCTAACATTGTCCAATCCAGCACGGGCACTCAATTGTTGTCACACCAAGTCTTCAGATGGGAGGGTTTTCACTCGAGGGTTTTACTGTGCACCTACATGTATGTCTCATTCGTTTCTGGTGGATTTGGAGTGGTGGATCTGGTGGATTCAGATGATCAGTGGGAGCATCGGCCAGCCGGAGATGGTGCTGCACCAGTACATACGACCAGAGAAATTGTACGTAGGAACATAGGCATGTATACGTGCGTAAGCTGTACCCCGCTGCGGTAGCGTAACGGTTGGTGCAATTCGTCTTCGAGGTTGCAGTTCCATAGTACCTAAGTGGACGATAAGAAAGGACGAAAGGATTTGGCTTTGGGCTGCCATTCGCCCTCGAGTTCTCTAAAGGGGGCGCCCATTCCGCAAGGAATGCAGAGTGGACCCGACAAAAAGCGGCAGCGTCGTCCGCGTGCATGCGGCCACAATTCGTACGCAACGCACGCAAGTCGCAAGGCCAACGCCTTACAGTTTCGGCGGCCGATAGCATAGGGAAAGCGTGAAGAAAACGCCGTTAGAGGAATGGACTTTCTTGCACCCGTCTTTGTTTTACTCGCCAGTCGCAGTGTGCTTGGGTGCTGGACGTGCGTCATAGGAGTCGCTTCAAAAGACCGAATGTCTTGAGCGCGAGGCATAGCCGCTATACCACTCTCTACTTCACGGATCGCTGCCACTATGAAGGTGCCCTATGCTGCACTTGTAGTCTGCGCCATCGCGGGCGCGGCGCTCGCCTGCAAAAAGCCTCCAACGCAGCCTCCGCGTAAGTTTCTGAAGTGGAGTTTCGTTTCGTTTAAAAATACTTACAGTATTATATTTCGGTGTGAACAATGCTGCTGTGGCTTGCCTTTGTGATCTAAATTTGTGGCTTTTAATTAAAAAGGCCTAGCCGTATCACTCGATTACATCGATTACATATGCATAGAGTACGTGGTGTGCGTGCCAGCGCACTAATGGTGGCTTTTATTTAGCCAAGGAGACAGTCGAGCGGGTGGTCCTCGTAGGAGGCTTGCGCCGCGTTAGTGAAGGAATGGAGTTTACGGGAGGAATTTCCGTGTTGGACCACGAAACCGACGCCTACAACAGCTACCTGACTCTACCCGTGGTGCGTGCCTGCGTACCTACGTTCGTGAGCGCCTGCCTGCGCGTTTGCGTGCGTTTTATTTGCCATGCAACGCCTCAGGCTGTTGCGTTGCCTTCGACTGTCAGCTACAAGGGCCGACTTATCGTCACCGGAGGCCTCGGCCCCAGCGATACTACACGGACCACGTCGATTATTGAAGGTGGCCTGATTCGAAGTGGCGCCCCTCAGCCGACAAGTGAGACGGGCGTAAGGGCAGGAGCGACGATTGGTGGGTGGCGCCCGACGCAGGCACGCACGCGAGCACGCACGCAATTCGCCGCACTGCAGGCGACACGCTCTTCCTCTGCGGCGGCGTCACAATGGAAAGCAAGAGCCAGGGCCACGACTGTCACAGCTATTCAATGACCGAAGACAAGTGGACGACGCTCAAGGCGAAGATCCCAAAGAATCAAGACACCAAGCAAGTCGAGATCTACGCGATGGTCTCCGACAACAACCGCTACCTCTACCTCGTGTTCCCCACCACGAGAAGAAGCGGCCCGAACGCGGCGCGACTGGAGACCGAAGGGCTCGTCGACTCGTTCGTCTCCGCCTCAAAAGGGTTGGTCGTCAACACATTTACGTACCTAGGTACCGCTCGTGCGCGTCGGTCCGTCATTGCGGGCAGGCAGCCTCCCGGTCCGTGTGCGTGCGTGCGTGCGTGCGTGCGTGCGTGCGTGCGTGCGTGCGTGCGTGCGTGCGCGCGCGCGCGGACAGTCCCCGTCTCTGTGCGGGGCCTCCTTGCACGCTCGAGCTGTAGTATGTCGGTAGGCCGCGCACGACGTCTAGACGCCGGCCAGTGCACAAGATGCGCGCGATCGATGAGCAGCTCTACTACGTGGTCTACCGACTCGACACGAGCGACGAGAACGCCGACTGGACCGTGCTCAGCGAGACGCCAGTCGTGAAAGGCGACGCCGAGATGTATGTACACCTGTATGTGCGTGGCTGCGTAATCCCATGAGGATATGTGCAGCCTGTAGCCCCCGAGCACACTTACACCAGCCGCAACTAACGGCGACTCTGCTGCGAACGCATGCATGGTGGTGTACAGTACATACCGCTCCTTTGTAATTGTGCTCCTTGATAACAGTAGCTGGTTTCTACATCGCTTTCCTATAGGAGCTGACACCGTTGGGCGCTGTGGTAAGAATTATTCTTATAGAGGCATCCCTGTGGTTCATGAAAGCAGCGTGTGCGTCGATGCTGTGGGCGACGCTCTCATTTCAGCATTCTAACTTCGGCCGCGCTGACAGCGGACGGCAAAGGCTTCCTCTCGTGCGGTCTCAGCTTCGTCGAGCGACCGGACGGCGGCCCTGTCGAGGCGACCAAGTGCGCCACCTACTCCTTCGACAGTAACGAGTGGAGTGCCGGGCCCACGATGCCGGCGCAACCTTTTGGAGTGTTCTTTTCGACGATGATCCGCTGCGACGGACGCGTCTTCAGCTTCAGATACGTGAGTGAGTGGTGGTGGTCTGGTGACAGTGCGCTGAATGGCATGCGTGAAGTAAATACGAAGTTGCAACCCGGGCTGCAGGAAAGTGAGGATGGGGAGACCGTAAAGGTGGCCGTGCTCGTCGACGGTTCCACCGAGTGGCAGGCGCTCCAGCAGGAGAGCGCCAACAATGGCTTCGACTACTTCTCCGTCGCCTGCATGCAGATAGAGAAAAAGTAGAGCGATACACATAGATGAACGACGTTGAAATACGAGTTGACATATTTTGTGATGAAATTATACTGCTCGTCATTCCATCTAACTGAGCTAGTTCTCGTTCAGAGCTTATCTGTGGACAAGAATTTAGCTACCCACAGAAATGCATGTAACCGGGGCACGGGGGTCCCTTCCAGTTCAAAATCACCCCCCCCCCGCCCATATGAACTTTCTCATCATCTCCAGACTGACCAAATAGCGACTTTTCAATTGTTTTACAAACACTTACCTACCTGCACAGCGCTACTTTTAACGAACATTTGAACAGAGAACCACTCGCACAGTATCTGAGTGCCAGGGACTCGACCGTTTGTACCGTCGCTTGGTTGGAATGACGCCACTCCTTTATGCGACAGAACACAGAGCGGCAATGAACTCCACAGCGACTACAGTAGCTGAACACGAGAGGCATTGCCGTCGAAGTTGGGAAGCGCTGCCCATGGGAACACGCCGAATCACTCCGCTACTGTTTGTTTCCCTGTACACTGTTTACACACGGGCATTTCTTCAAGTTGAACGGTGGGAGGCGCGTTCAGTCGAGCTCGGACACGAGACTGAGCTGCTGGCAGCCGCCAAGATGCTTGCGGAAGAGCGCCGAATCGGGCACGCGGATGCAGCAGTGCGGACACACGTGCAGCTCCGACACCGACTGCGCAAACGTTGATTGTGCGTATGTACGACGTATCGTAGTAGAACCCTCTAATTAAAACTCCGATGGGGTCAATTGCTTTACTCGGGACGTAACGTAAGTGTAGGGATGCTTATTGCGTTGGAAGCGTTGTTGGCATTGCCACAAACCACACGGAGGGGCTTTTGTGGATGTACATACAATCATACATGTAGCTGAGGGGGGGGGGGTGATTACCGCCCCCCTTTCACAGTCGAAAGTTACCACTCCCCAACCTTCCCCACTTCCGAAGTTTTCCAACATTTATAAAAGTGGTGAATTTTCGTCTTTTCAGTGTTTTTTGATCCTGAAACAGTTAAATAATGCTATTTTTAGCCTATTCTAACCCATTTTTGGTTTAGAATAAGCTAACTATTTAGACACAATTGAGGTACGTTTTCCCTTCTGACACCCCCAACCCCCTCCCCCTTTCAAATCTGCTTACCCCCCAGAATCATCTCCGACCCCCCCCCCCCCTTCAAAACCCGGTTACATGTATGCATACAATACGCACATTACCTTACACACACTCTCCGTCTCACTCATATACACACAAAAGATCACACACGCACACACACACACACTCATAAACACGCACACAAGCGCCCCCCCCCCCCCAACACACACACACACACACACACACACACACACGCACACTTAAAAATGACCACTAGGTATGGGTGCCAATTTGGTAGGGCGGGTGGGGCGGGGCAACAACAAAGACAAAGGTCCTCCAGGAGGGTGAGGGGTTGTAGTTGCTGGTGCAATTACGTTGCGGATAGTTAGACGGTTTCTGGTGTGTATATGCATATGAGCGTCTCACCGCGCCACCGTTGGACTGTGGCTCGAGAGCTGGCGCAAAGGGCGTGGCCTCGGCCGCACCGGCGCCTGCGGGGAGCTGCAGGCGGTCGAGCTGGGAGCGGAGCGCGCCCAGCTGCGTCTCGTAGTTGGAGCGCATCTCCTCCAGGTAGCGACGGTCCTCCTCGAACTGTGCAGTCAACACTCAATGCGTGTCCGTGCGTGCGTGCGTGGTCGCGTGAACATGCGCGAGCCTGGGAGCGGGGCGCACCTGCTCTCGCTGCACCTCGACCACCTGCTGCAGGTTGGCCAGCTCCAACTCGAGCTCCTTGGAGCGGTACACCTCCTTCTCCAGGATTCTCGCCAGGCCTTTGCGTTCCGCCTAACAGCCCAAGCGCTTAGGCAGGCAAAGTCTAGGCGAGACAAGAAGACGACGAACCTCGGTCGCCTCCAGCTCCTCCTCGGTCTTCTGGAGCTTCTTGTTCAGCTGCGACTCGCCCAGCGTCAGCGCGTGCACGTCCACGAAGCCTGCGCCTCGTCCTTATGTCCAGTGTAAATGTCACGATGCGAAAGTGTCCCCCTGGGGGAAGAATTGGGCCAAGGGAGGGGGCCAAGTCGAAATTGCACAAGAAATGTTACTTGTTCGCGTCAAAATGACTAATAATTGGCTGAGAATGTGATCTGGACTGGAAGCCATTTATATCCTCTTAATCTATTTACCAAGCACAAGCATACAGCGCCACGGACAAACTTTTGCCATTTTCGCCCACTTGGCTTGAGGTTGGGAAACGAGGGCAGCGGGGGGAGGGGAGGGTGGGTCATCAATCATCTCGAGTCTTTCAAGATGGGAACTCAGGAACCACCAGGGGAATGAGGGCATATCCCAGTCCCACCCAACCCACTCCCATCTATGTGCCAGTGTGCTGTCATACATGAAGGCGCTACCTTCTTTCTGAATGTGATTGATAACCTTCTCATAGTTCTGGTTCATGTCTTCTGCGTGGAGCAGCTTCGCAGTCAGCTCGTCCACCGTCGTCCTGATCAAAGCGTCATTATGGCATGGAAACAAATTAAAGAACACATTTAATATAATTTGTTTTACCGCAATTCTTTCAGCTCTTTCTCATTCTTCGCCTTCTCGGCTTCAAATTCCGAAATGCGACTCGTAAAGGTGGAATGCTGTTCCGCTGCCTCCGCCAACTGATCCCGCAAGCTCTGAGCCTGTAATTTTTTTGGGAATTTCTTTATTTTTGTGGCGGATACGTGGGGAGGGGATTGGATGAATTCGGCTGTTCCCCATCCTGCAATCAAAAAACTGAGGCAGCGGAGGTGCGAGAGGGGAAAGCGGTAGGAAAAGAAATCTTACCTATACTTTTCCACATACAAATTCTTGTAGGTGGTTTAGTCGTCGAAAATCTAAAAATTTCCACCCACCCCCCTCCTTTCTACAATATCCTTCCCTCTCCGAAACAAACAAATTTCCGGATCCTTCACTGCTTCAGTTATTCCGTCAATAAACCACCTCGAGCTTCAACTCTTGCTTTTGAGTCTCGACACTTTCCACGGCTTTCAGCGAGAGCGCTCTCTGTCGCTCTAGCAACTCCTTCAATTCCCGCTGCTCTGATTGTATTAAACCGTATACGGAACTCGACACCGGTTCGGTGTCAGAAACAGTTTTCAGAGAAATGTCGTCAGCCTTCGGTGGTACTTCTTCTTTCACAACAGGAGAAACAGCCGCGAATGTTGGATCCAAATCCCCGTTCGCGCCCAACTCGACGCCGCTGGCGATAATTTCGAAGTCGCCCTCGTCCAGGCTCTCGTGCTCGTCCGACATCGTCTGTGCTGTGGGGAATACCCGATCCATGTGAACCATGTGAACCATGTGAACCATGTGAACGAGAGCTTCGTTATTTCGGTGTGATATTTTTCTTTCTTGTCTCCCCGTCTCGCATATCTCTAAACCGGGGGGGGGGGGTGGAAAGGTTATCGGGTGACCAAAGGCAACCGCCTCTTTTATCTGTCTGTCTGTCCGTGCGCGCGTGCACGTGCCTGTGCGTGCGCGCGTGTGCACGTGCGTGCTTAGGCTTAGGCTTTCGCTTAGGCTTAGGCTTTGCTTAGGCTTCGCTTAGGCTTCGCTTAGGCTTCGCTTAGGCTTCGCTTAGGCTTCGCTTAGGCTTCGCATAGGCTTCGCTTAGGCTTCGCTTAGGCTTCGCTTAGGCTTCGCTTAGGCTTAGGCTTAGGCTTAGGCTTAGGCACGCACGCACGCGCACGAGTGCACGCTCACGCACGTGTACGTGTGCGTGCACGCATGCGCGCGTGCACGTGCCTGTGCGTGAACGTGCGTGAGCGTGCACGCATGCGCGTGCGCGCTTGCGTGAGTGCGTGCGTGCCTAAGCCTAAGCTTAAGCCTAAGCGAAAGCCAAAGCCTAAGCGAAAGCGAAGCCATGTCCAGAATGTAAAAATTGTGAACCAAAATATGTGTTTGATACCACGATAGTTCAGATTGAGTTGCCAGCGACAACGAAGATCTCGTGGTGGTGCACCGCGAGCGCTTCTCTATTCCCCCCGAGAAGCGCCACTCCGCGACATGTTGCTGCACTGTCGCTATAGTTGCGTCGTTGTGCGCTATCCCTACTTCATGAGTAGGCTGCTCGACTCGTCCGCAGTCAGCGGTGATGCGATCTGCTAAATAGAGCAGGGATGGGATCGTTCACATGGTAGTTCACAGGAAACGCTACAATTAAAATAATAAAAGCAGACGATGCTAAAAATTAAACAATATATAATTAATTTAATTAACAATTGATATAAAGAACAGACGCAAAACAAAATCAGTATTATTTCTAAAAGCCTTCGACGGAGAGACCGTAGAAAAAATGTCGCACCGAAATAACGATGCTCTCGTTCACATGGTTCACATGGTTCACATGGATCGGGTATTCCCGTGCTGTGCGGAACCCTACTCTTCTAAGAGAAAACGGGGAAATCGCAGAACTGGGCGTTACATAAAATACACCCGCAACACCCGCAACACCCACACTGCGAAAACCTAAGCCTAAGCCTCAGCGAAAGCCTAAGCCTAAGCCTAAACGAAGCCTAAGACGAAGTGAAAGCCTAAGCCTAAGCCTAAGCGAAAACCTAAGCCTAAGCAAAAGCCTAAGCCTAAGCCTAAAACAAAGCCTAAGCCCAAGCAAAAGCCTAAGCCTAAGCAAAGCCTAAGCCTAAGCGAAAGCCTAAGGCTAAGCCTAAGGCTAAGCCTAAGCTTAAACGAAAGCCTAAGCGTAAGTCTAGGCAAAGCCTAAGCCTAAACCGCAAGTGTGGGTGTTGCGGGTGTTGCGGGTGTATTTTAGTTAACGCCCAGAACTGTGCAAAAAGATAGCGTTTGCGAATCCATGCGTTCGCGCGCGTACGTAAAGAATAATTGACGCAGTCACATTCGCCCACACATGTTCTTCAACATTTTGCCGGCGAAACTTATACGTTAGAGGTTGCCTTGCCGCCTACATTCGCTGAGTGGATGAGCATCGAGCGACGTTGGACGCCCTCCACCATGTACATGTGCTAGTGGAAGTGGACGGTTGACAATGAGAATGTGTATGGCAGGAGAAGTGTGTGCATAAGATCGTGTGGCGACATGCTATACGATACGGCCGTCATTTCCGATGCAATGAAACCTTTGCAGGTGCAAAATCGGTCCTAATGAAAACAACACTGGCTGGACCTCTGCCGCGGAAAGCAGTTTGCGTCTCTTTTTTCGGACAGGACGAAGCAATCGCATCTTCCTCCGGATTTATTTGCTCAGGCGAAAAGTCCCTCATCTGTAAATGGGATCCTACCGGCGGTCGGCGTTTTCGGAGGGGCGCACGGAGCCGATATTACGTTGCGTCTCGACGCTGACGGTTTTGGGGCCGCCGCTGTACACGACGTTTCCGGGACCTAAAAAAGTAGAGTATTGGGTCGCACACCTGTCGCCACATATTGGAGGTGTTCGCCAGCCCACCAAAAATACTTCCGGTGAGCGAGTTTTTAACGTGGACGTTGAATTTGGCCGGCCCGAAGGCCGACACCCTCGTGTCGGTGGTCACAAAGTCGTGCGCTTCGACGGTGCCGGCATCGACGGTGTAGTCGGCCTTCTGAGCGCTGCCCGACAACCGCAAATGGCCCGGCCCTTTGAAGTTCACCGTCAGCTTGCCCTTCACCACCTGGTTCTGACTGACGTCGCCCTGGAAGACGAGGGATTGATTTTACGCTGCCGGGATCGTCGACGGAAGCGACCGTTGATCTTGATGGAGAGGTCGTTGCTTTCGAACTTGCCCTGCCCCATGACGATGTCGCCGGGCCCAGTCAGGTTGATGTCGACCAGACGGTCCGTTGTGATCGAGAATTCGCTCTTGCATTTGCTGCAACTCAGAGCGAGGGACGGTTGGCTGGCTGTACTGTGCAGAGCGGCTGGAGTATAACGTACGTACGCACTTTTTGCCTTTGAAATTGCCATTCATTCCGAGTTTGGTCCAGCATTGCGCGTAGTAGGGCTCTTTGTAGCGAATGACCAGGCGGCCGTCCTCGACGACGGTCTCCGTGATCGACGCCCACGCCTTGTCTATGTCCATGCTGACGATGCCCGTGGCTTTGCCTTTGTTCACCGTTAGCTGAACCGCGCTGCTCCACACGTCAGACCCACGCACGCACGCACGCACACACACACGCACGCACGCACCTTGCCCATCGTGCGGAATTCGATCATGGTGAAGGTTTCCACTGGGCGGTCCTCGTGGATGACCTCGTTGATCGAGTTGACGGACTCAGCGTAGGCTGTAAAAAAAAATAAATCGATATTCCCCCCTTCTCAACGTCGGCAGCCAGCCCGCTCACAGGCAGACGAAGCCGGCGATACGCAGGTCGTTGCGATTGCGACACAATGGCGAGGAAGGACCGCATGGTGCCGCGCTTCTAGAAATGTCGACGTCGGTGGAGACAATGCTCTGGCGGGCCGCTCCGTTCTTTATACGGTGGTCGAACAACAGAACCACCCGTAAGCCGCCGGTTTGCTTGTACAGTCGCCACCAATCAGGGTGTACGCGTCAGCGTACAACCCTAATATGTGACCACTTCTCAATGCGGGTTTTTGAATTTTCGATCGCCTATAACTTTTGATTGCCTGAACGGATTTCGACGCATATTAAGGCATATACCCCCACTGATTTCTAGCCACTTCCGCATTGCAGCTGATCAACTCCACTTTGAACAAACCATGTATAAAATCCGAACCAAGCACAGCAACAAGTCACATATTCGGCGATTTTTGTGCGAGCCATCTCACTCAGCCAAGCCAAAATGCCGCAAACGTCCATCAACTCATATCTCATCTCTCTCAGACGTTGTCATTGCCCATTTCCATGGACCTGACACAGCTAAAGTTCCTGCAGAATCAATTGGTCCCTTGCTAAAATTTTTGCAATGTCAGTTGTTGATGATGTACAGCTGGTGATGTCGATGTGTAGGCGAGAGGCACATATACGTTACGTACTACAATCCTGCTCCATTCCCTTCCAGCATTCCACCCAATGATGAACGTGCGTGCGTGCGTGCGTGCGTGCGTGCGTGCGTGCGTGCGTGTGTCCGTGCACGCGTACGTGCGTGCGTGCGTACGCAAGTGCGTGCGTGCATGCGTACGTGCGTGTGCGTGGGGTTCCATGGGGCATGTGCAAATTTCTCACACTCAATCCATGTAAATGTCAGTCGGTTCCAGTTGCCGCATTTTTCGCTGCACATTTCCTTCCATTGCAAGCGAACACAAAAATCGCCAAATATGTGACTTGTTGCTGTGCTTGGTTCGGATTTTATACATGGTTTGTTCAAAGTGGAGTTGATCAGCTGCAATGCGGAAGTGGCTAGAAATCAGTGGGGGTATATGCCTTAATACCACTTCTTTTCAAACTGGACTTCAACAATAGAGTGTCACATATTCTCCTTTTTTTGCAGCCCCCTGCAAATTTTTCCTTAATGACCAATTATAGAAGAAATCTCAATGGCTTGCGGGCTCACGAAGGGCAGCTTCCGCTGAGAGGAATTCCGCTTTCTGACCTGACGCTCGCTCAATCGATACTTTTGTGTGGTCACGCTGCTGCCGATCATTGCAATTGCATGCCTCTTCACCCCCCCCCCCCCCCTGTGATGACCAGCTG
>JASAMY010002576.1:0-76065 GCA_030248085.1 Paralinhomoeus sp. GSCO2_6
TAAATCTTCCAATGACGCCCCAGGTAGAGGGTGGGTTGGAAAAATGAACGCCCAGGTCGTTCATTTAGGGATACGGTACTCTATAATTTGCCCCCAATGCCTTCGCGTCCTACTCCCTGGCCAAATAAACTCAGTGGTCTTGGGAAAGTGTACAATCATAGGGGGGGGGCTAATTATAGGGTCTACGGTATGTATTCCACCAGCAGTCCACGCACACAGAGCCGAGCCAACGACGGCACTGAACCTACGTGTCAGCAGGGCGGAGTCGTTGAGCCTCACGGACGAGGCCGCCAGCAGCGGCGTCAGAAGAAGTCGAGAGGTGGCGGTCCGAGGCCGCTGCGGCGACGGCGGCAGCGAACAATGGGCATAGAGGGCAGCGTATGGCATAGTGGTAGAGAATCAGCCTCTGGGTTCGACTCTTGATGGAGACACTAGACTGAGGATGGATTTTCTCGTGCCGTCGCTGCCCTAGATTACAGATGGCGTTCTCCCGAAGGTCTTTGGCTAATTATGCGGCTCTAGACGGGAAGGTGCCATGGATACGCTATATGAGCCATAAGCCTCCTAGCGTTGGCCCAAATCCAACAACAACAACAACAATAGGCATAGAAGCGCCGCCCAGTCCCAACCACACTCCGCCGTAAAGTCGCTTGGATGTCGAGCACATAGCATGCGCTCGACTTCTTAGTCCCGTATGTACGCTTGAACTGCGATGAATGTACATACAATGCACCGCATAAAGCCCAGTGAATGATCGTTCCGTTCTGCGCCAAAGCGTCGTGTGCGGTCGGCGACCGACCCATGACAAATGAGGTTGGCTGGCACAAGTCAGATGGGAGAATCAAAGAAGCGAGCGCTCGGGAGAAAAGAAGACTTCGCTTGATTGGTAGTGTTTTCTTCTAAGGTGGCCGAGTTTTTATCGACCGGTACTGCAGAAAAATGCAAAGAAGAATGCCTGGAGCGCGCGCGCGTGCGTGCGTGCATTTGTCTGTTTTGACTGACTCTGAAAGAGAACCAAGCTAAAAAAAAATAAATACCGTATACGGTTGTAAACCACCTCAAACAGCCTTCAAAACACAAATTCTAAACAGACGCGCTCAATCTCTCGGTGCGGATTACTTGGTGTTACCAGCGCAACAGCGCAACGCAACACCTTTACGTGGCGGTGGCACACTTCTGTTGTACCCTTTTACTGTGTCGCATCATAGTGTACCAAATACTCCATGCGCAGTAAAATGTTGGCCCCGCGCGCGCCACGGCTGAGACGCACGCGCGTACGCGCACGCACGCACGCACGCACCACATGCAGCGCCACCTACATACAGACGCGTTGCAATGTCCAATGCGCACAGTGTACAACTTTGTTGCAGTGGCACGCATACACACATACACACACACACAGCGCGCAACGTTGTACACTCGCACTGTTGACCGCGTAAACGCAATGGAGGCGGTAAAGCAAGACGCACAAAGCGAACAAGACCAACGCGAACAAGAAGAGGCACAGGAGAATGGCGAAAAAACTCCAGAAGAACAAGAAAGAGACGACAAAGAAAGGAAAGAAAGCCAAATGACAGAGCAGGTGCTAGAAGAATCGGACGAGCAGTTAGAAGAACCAAACATGGGACACGTACAGAAGAAAGGTGCGTGCGAGTGTTAGAGAAAAAACCGAGAAATACATTCTGAATCTGAAAAAACTTCAAAAAATTTAGGAAACGGCAGAAAATTGCCTCGCACGACGCGCTGGCGTCCCACCACGCTGCCTGTCACTTTCCTCAGCCAACGGGCGGCGCCCCCGCAGCGCCGCCGCTTCAACGATTACGCAAATGATCGTACAAGCGACAACAACGCAAAGGCTGTCGTCGTCAATCAGAATGGAAATCAGAGAAGAATGCAGAGCCAGAGACACAACTACCCGAGTCAACAACGCCAGCAGCAGCGCGGTGAAGTGGCGCAAAGGGATGTGGAACAGGCGCTACAACGGGTATACCTAAACGCTATCCGTGAGAGTGCTTGGTGTTGTTCCACTACAGGTACAATGTGCCAACTAGCAACAATAGTAGTGCGTTAATTTTGAGCGACCGCGCTCAGAGTTCATCTCGTAGCGCTCTGAAGTAGTCATATGTACTAGTGGGAGGTCTATTGAAGGAGCACTAGCCTGGGGAGGCGCTCTTGGAGCGGTGTTGAGTGGGTTCTCCAAGTCAACTCCGAAAATTCTCAAAAATGCACCACAAATCATTCCTTTTACAAAATCTCCGCAAAACGCGTCATTTTCTCCAGCCCATGTCGCCGTCCCATGGAGGGGAAGGCGACGCATTCTACTATGACGAGTTTACCGACGGATTCTACTACACGAGGGGAGCCAGTGGCTCCGTTGGTTGGGCGGCCAACCCAGAATCGGGCGGCTTTTATTCGAGCGCCGACGACGCGGCCGCGGCAGCCGACTTCGAATATTTGCAGGCGGCGGCAGCGGCAGGAGACCCCTTCGCGATCCAGGTGGTGTTGCGCACTCTTGAGCTATAGTTGTTGGATCAAGGGCAACGCTAGAAGGCCCGTGCCCCATATCACCATGGGGCTTTCTGTCTAGGTAGAGGCACATAGGTATCAGGCCACGAGGACCGCCAAGGGCATTCGGAAGAACGCCATCTGCAATCCGGGCAACGAGAAACGACGAGAAAATCCATCGACAGGCAGAGCTGCTTCCTTCAAGAATCGAACCCGGAACCGAGGGAGAAAATTCCTGAGAGAGAAAAAAAGCACTTCAGGCACTCCTGCAGCACTTCCCAACGCCGACGCCGCGTCTGCTGAACCCGCTGGAGTTGTACGCCATCGAGAAGCTCATGAAGGAGCAGAAGGAGCTGGAGCGCAAGAAGCGCCGCTACGGACGCGACTACTACCACAAGGACCACGTCAACTTTGGACAATACATCGCACCCGTGCTCCCGCCGCCGCCCATGCGCCCGCCACCGCCCATGCCCCCGCTCTGCGTGGGCCCTCAGTGCGCGGTGAGCGCAGTCTGCGCGTTTTTTTTTATTTTGCTGTTGTTGAAAATCTGATGAGGGCATTCTGAACATCTGGGGATACGTCACTTCATGCATACGACACCAAACTTGTCTAGTTTACACCCCATCGTGACCAAAAAGCACCCATTTTGACTTTGACTTTGAATTTGACAAGATTTTGGTGCAAAATTTTCTTTATTTTGGACCATTTTGGGTAGTGGTCCATCATGAGATCCACTCCTGCGTGCATGGGTGCGTGCAGCGTTGTGCGTGAATTGTGCAGATTTAATTTAACTAAAAAAATTAAAGCAGCCAAAATTCTTAAATTTTCAGGCATTTCAATGGAAGCCGCCGCCGGTCGACCAAAACGATCCGCTGCGCCAGCGATTTGAGGCGATTTCATTCGACGGCGAATGAATTTCGAAAATCAAAATTGTCACAATTTAGGAGTAGAAAAAAATTAGCGAGGGAAAGATCAAACCTTTGCATATTCCCTGCAGAATTTGCATGTATACGCTACGATACTATCGTGTTCCTACCCTAATCGTATCAACGACTACCAAATGGTACACTTCATTCATCAGAGTTGATTCGAAAAGATATACTATCCTTCTCCGATTTGCCACGTGGGCATGGTTGGTTGAGAAATAAAAAAAATTGGTGCAAAACTGCAAAAAAAAAATAATGAACCATGGCGCTTGAGCAACACAAAAGGCTAGTTCTCGAACCTCAGGGGGGGGGGGTTATAATTTCAGGGTACAGTGGCCCATTTCAACATTGCACCGTCACAGATATTGGAAAGCACACCCACTCAATGCAACCAAAAACTGCACATTACAAAAGATTACCTATTTTTTTCTCACTACTGTTAAACTGTTAAATCTAAACCATCACTAGCAGATATATCAGTGGAACAAACAGCACAACGCAGACATTCGTTCCGAATCGCACGAAATTCTTCACAGGGACGACAACAAAAACCAACAATAACTCAGATAAATCGCAAAAAAAAATATTAAAAAACGTCCCTTTCAGTCTTCATCGTAATTCTCGTCGAGATTTGCGTCTTCGGCGCTTCTTTTGAACGCGACAGATTGCGTCGTCAGTCTAAACAATTTTATCAATTTCGTTAATTAAAATCCAACCTATTAAATTAGTAATAACTACCGTAAATCCTCCAATAGTGCCCCCGGGGCACTATTTTTTCAACCTCTCCTTACCCGGGGGCACTATTGGAGGGGGGGGCACTATTGGAGGGGGGGCTTCTATTATTTCAACCTAAAAATTTTGAATGGTAATGCTAGTTTCGCTGTCAAATTTGCCGATTTTTCGGTGATTTTGATCACTTTTGCCACATTTAATGGTTGATTTACCGTTAATAGTTGCTGAAACGTACTATTATTGGTTGGTAGTAGTGTGTATACACGATATAAATGTACCTAACACTATATTTTTGCCCATAAATGGCACTTGGAACAACATACCCCTTACCCCCGGGGGCACTATTGGAGGGGGGGGCACTATTGGAGGGGGGGGGGGGGTTGTATTGGAGGATTTACGGTAAATACTATTTAATTGACGATTTTTTGCTGGGGTAATAAATAGTGTCTCTGGACCAAACATTGCTGCTGCATGCCTATTGCCAAGCTGCAGCCAATTCAGCAGCAAAATAACGGCGTCAAAAGAGGTACTTTTAATCAAAATAGCTTTATTTTGGTGTATTATGGTCATAAATCACTGAATGAACGCAAACACTCAATTCTACCAATGTGCAGAGACTGAACAACCGGGGGGGGGGTGAGTTCACACAATGGAAAGTTCAACCCTCCCCCAGTTACAGGTACGTGGATGTCATACCTGCAGCCAGGTCTGGCAGGGGGGGGCTAAATGGCCAATTTCTGGGGGGGGGGGGTGTCTGGAGCAAAACGTGGGGGGTGGCTGCCACTTTTCGACTTATACTGGTACTTTTTGGTCAAAAATGGGCATAAATAGGCTCTAGATAGTGTTATTTGCCTGTTCTGTGGTCATATAACACTGAAAAGCACTGAAAAACACCATCATTTACTCACTCTTATCGCTTTAGACATGGCAAAAATCCCTTGGGAAAATTCTGGGGGGGACGGGTGGGGTTTTGGGTGGGTGTTGGAAAAATAATGGGGGCCCCAAAGCCCCCCCCCCCTGTCACAGGTATGGTGAATGTGGCAAAAAGAATTCCGTAATATCCCACCATACCATCGTCGACACAGCACCGCACCCACACGCGTAGGCGCACGCAGGCACGCACTTATAATAATTCTTTTTCTTCTAGCTGACCTAAACTCGGGCTGGACTGGGGGTCGGGCGGCCCGTTGTTGCTGTCCGTGCGTCGGTGCGCCAGCGTGTCTGTTCGCTGAAGTGGTGACGACCCTGACGGTGCGCCGCTCCTGGGAGCCTTTCAGGCGGTAGTTAGGCTGCATGAGGCAGAATCTGTCCGCGGGCAGACGCAGGCCGAAGCTCTGCTTGATCTCCGGCAGGGCCACGCTGTTCTTCTCCGCTCAAAAGCGAATTTAATTTGAAATTTCAAATGTTGGTCACAGTTGTATAGTATGGAAGACATTCATACATACAGCATGCGTGCATATGCATAATAAACGACCGACAATGAATACAGTACCCACCTGCCAATTCCGCCACCATCTCTCTGGGTGGGGGCTGCGGAAAGGAGTGCTGCACCAGAAATTCAATCGCCAACTCCACATCCTTCTCGTCAATCGCCTTCTTGTCTGAAAAGAAAATCATGAATGGCAAGCGCACTTCGATGAACAGGACGCAAAAATCGCGCAAAACACCAGTGAACGATAAAGAGGAGGGGCTGGGAAAATTGTTGGGGAGTGGGGAGTCCAGTGGTGGGGGGTGGATTGGATCCCTTTTGGTCAGTTCTCTGACCACCCCCCCCCCCAACTCGCTCTGACCCGATCAGGTATGATCCCAACCGACCATACCTGTAACTGGGTCTGGAAGAGTGTGGGGGGGGGAATAAGTGGCCGGATTCTGGAGGGGAATGTCTGGAGCAAAAGGTGGGGGAAAGGTAGCACAGCGGGGGGGGGGGGGCAACCACACCGTTACGGTATGTATGATCACCCAACCCACCGGCGTATCTCGAGATGGACTGCGCCTTCTCGGCGATTCTCGCAACGTGTCTGTAGGCAAAGTCGAGCAGCTGACTGACCACCCTGGGTTCGTAGTCACTGACTCCGTGCTCCTTTAGGAGCGCCTTGATCGTCTCGGCGTCCCGCGGCATTTTACTCTGACTGTTGTTGTTAGGGCGTCGCGCATCGTAATCGTCCGTAGGACCCACACTCGCCATGGTTCGAGCCCCGCCCCGCCCTAGACAGTCTTTTTGGCTGATTTTCCCTTGTGCGCATGATAGTAGAAGGGAGTAGAGAGTGGTACAAAGGAGAAATAATCATGATTCGCGTCTTACAAATCTGTCGTTATACTTTACTCGCAGAAAATTGCAAAATGCATACACCAAAACGACTACAATGTACGCGCGCGTAGGTGTTCATGTAAATTTCATTCACTGGACATTTAATACACAAAAAACCTAGCACAGACCGGCAGGCTTTATTTACCGCACCGTAACGCAAGTGAAAACAGCCGAAAAATGCACGAAATCCCTAAATTAAATAAGAATTCAAACTTAATCCGTTGCGCATCCAATAGTGACCCAGGCATACCTGTGACTGGGGGGGGGGGGGGGTATGGGCCCCCACTATTTTTCCAACACACACCCAACACCCCCAGAATTTTCACTCTGTCAAAAACGATAAAAGTGAGTAAATATTGGTGTTTTTCAGTGTTATACGACCGTAAAACATATAATACTATTTAGAGGACCCATTTTTGAACAAAAGCACCAGTACAATTAAAAAATGGTCGGCTACCCCTCCCCATTTTTTTTTTTTGCTCCGGAGAGCCCTCCCCCAGAATTTGGCCATTTACTCCCCCCCCCCACTCTTCCAGACCCGGTTACAGGTATGAGTCAGAGCAGTGTCCACAGGCGCCCTACGTAAAATGAATCGAGCGTCATAATTTTCGTTCGGAGAAAGCGCTAACATAAAACTGAGATTAAACGATTTATTCTTTGATTTTGAACACCAATTCCTCCATTGCGTTTGCTGTCAAAGGTTCGTCGCGCGTGTTCCTCTGCATTCGCAATCGTCACAGCGCTTTCTCCGCGTGTTTGGTGGAATTTCAAAATTTAAATTTTAAAATTCAAATTTCAATTCTGCATAATGGCTCGGACGAACTCGGCGATGTTGACGTTGCCCTGCTGGTCCTCCTGGCCCTGCAGCAACTGGTCGCACTCCTCGTCCGTCAGACGCTCGCCTAGATTTAATGGTTTAATTCGAAATTTTGAAAAATCGATGATTGAATTTTCACTGTACGACCATTGGTTTGGGGATGATGGTCCATTAGTCCACACGGCGGTGGTGGTATAGGGTTCGCATTTTAAATACGAGAACTTCGCATGCTAACATTTCTAAGACAAAACAAATTCGGCTAAAATTAACAAAATTGTATGAAAAAAAAAACAGGCACCCAGTGTCGTGAGCAGGTGACGCAGCTCGGCCACATTGATGGTGCCGTTGCCGTCTTTGTCGAAGTGAGTCAGCCCTAAACGCCGAATTAAAAATTTTTTTTGAATTTTTTTTCAATTTTAAAAAACTTGAAATTTTTTTATGCAACCCTGCCCCCCCCCCCCCCCAACTGGCCATCGCCATCCCAGAGAAGTTGCAGGAACCCCTCTCTCAATATTGGAAAAATTGGCGAAAGATGCGTGTTTTTGCTTCCTTTTTAGTGTAGTGTGAGCCAAAAACGCCTAAAAAGTGCTGTTCAGAATTTCAGACTTCATTTGGACCCACTTTGTATCAAAAAGTACTTATTTACACGTTATTTTGGTGCGAAATCCTCAACTTCGACCACAACCATTAAAATTTCCGATTCCGGACATTTTACACGGGATGGCTCTAGACCCCCCCCCCCCCCTCAAAACCGCCAGACACCACCACCCACTGGCTTTTGACCCAATCCAATCTAACACCCACAGTATGCCTGAACATGTATGTACGTGTACGTACAGCTTGATTGTGAAGATGCGCATGCATATGTACCTTCGACAAACTGCTCCATGGTGACTGGACTACGGTTCTTGTTCACCGTCTGATAGATGGGCAGGAACTCTTCAAAGGACAGCCGGCTCTCTGCACAAAAGGGGGCAATTTAATCATTTAATTCGTGTAATTAATAATTTATTAGCGCCTCAAACAAACCAAAGCGCGCGCGCACACACACACACACAGACACAGAGAGAGACAACACACGCACACAGAGACAAGAGTGACTCATTCAACGGCTATTCTACTTATATTCCGCACGCACGCACGCACGCACTGTCGACCGACGCACGAACACGCACGCACGCACTCACCGTTGTTGGGCCAATTGGCGCAGCACTTCTTGATCTCGGCCTCGGTCGGATTCTGTCCCAAAGCACGCAGAACGTCGCCAACCTTCAAATTATTATTTTTTTACTTTTAAATTAAAGTAATTTTGTTATTTTCAAACGCACCTGTCCCACCGCGATTTTCTCGTCGCCCTTGGTGTCGAAATAGCCGAAAACCTCGCGCGATTCTGGAATTTAAAGCGTCACAAAAAAAACGTGTTAAAAATAATATTCGAAATTTCGCAAACAAATTCCATCACCAGAGAGCTGCTCATCCGACAGGGAATTGGCGCTGACCATTGTTCCGTTTTATGCCAATTTCTCCTGGAATCTACGCAATTTCCTTAGAAGGATGGATCGCGCGTGACCTAGATATCCGCCCCACACACAACTGTAAGGTCGCGCAAAAAGCAAACGCACTGACTCGTCACGCGTGTACGTGTGTCGGTCGTGACTCCGCGCGCATGTTGGCGGTGCTCAACTCCAGCCGGACAGCAGCCGGACAGCAGCCGGACACCCGTATCCTACGCTGAATTGCGTGTTTTTATATGTGCGAACACGAAGCGAATATTCAAATTCAACTGCACATCGCAACTGCGCTATATTGGTTTTGTCTTCGGCTGTTACATTTGATTGAACCCACTCAAGTGATGAAGCGCAAGATCGAGCTGGAGGTGTGGGCTCGGGACGATGTGCGCGAGATTTTGGAAGAAATGCGGAGTGGCACGTCAGATCGAAGTGTTCGGTCAGCCGCCCAAGAAATCAGCGTACGGCATTCACTAATTATTTGTAAATGAAATGATTGTACATTTTCTTTTGTTTCTAGGAGCTGACCGGCCACACTGTGGGCAAAAGCGCGGTCGCTTTGCGCGTGCGAGATCCTACTGTTGGTAGGCGATCGGCTGTCGGCGCGCGACCGCAGTCAACCCCGTCGGCCCTCGCGGTCGGCAGCGGCGCCGTCCCTGCCTCGGCCGTCGACGCGCGGCCCCACTCGACTCCGTCGGCACTCGCGCTCGGCAGCAGCACCGGCCCTGCCTCGGCCGTCGACACGCGACCGCGGTCGACTCCGTTGGCGCTCCCGGTCGGTTGCGGCGCCGTCCCTGCCTCAGCTGTCGACACGCGGCCCCACTCGACTCCGTCGGCACTCGCGCTCGGCAGCAGCACCGGCCCTGCCTCGGCCGTCGACACGCGACCGCGGTCGACTCCTTTGGCGCTCGCGGTCGGCAGCGGCGCCGTCCCTGCCTCGGCCGTCGACACGCGGCCCCACTCCACTCCGTCGGCACTCGCGCTCGGCAGCAGCACCGGCCCTGCCTCGGCCGTCGACACGCGACCGCAGTCGACTCCGTTGGCGCTCGCGGACGGCGGGCAGGGGCTGGAGGACAGCGGCGCTCTGGCGGCGTGAGTGTCCGCGAAGCAGCGCTCGACCGGGCTGACTAAGTCGCTGACGCGCAACGCCCTCCTCGTGCCGGAGCAGCGACAGGGTGGCGGGGTGCGCGTGTACACGTTGACCCGGCGCGCTGCCAGCGGGGACGCGTACTACCGCTGCCTTCGCTGTTTCTACCTCTACACGAAGGACGCTGCTGTCGATGGCCGACAGCGGCAGCCGCCACCGTCAGTGATCGTGCGCAGCCACGGCTCGATGGAGAGGGGCACGAAGGACACTGTGCACCATGCTCAGTGCCAGCCGCTTCCCGCACAGGAGGCGGTCGATCAGCAGCTGGACCGGAGCAGCCGACGGCTGATCAAGGAGTGCGGCATGGCTCCCCAGGAGGCGCACGAACACGTGAGCAACCACGTTTCCAGCCATGCCACCCCACCCGTCAATGTCGCGTATTGTAGGGTTTGATGGGCACATTGGGAGCCGCGAGACAGCTGGAAGGCGACGTGCCTCTGACGGGGGAGCACAGCGTCAGCGCCGCCTTTCCGTCTTGGGAGCAGTGCCGCTACAGTTATTACCGGATCCGCGCCCAGGCCGTGCCTGGCGTGCTCTTCCAGGACATTGAGACGTCAGTGTTTGCCGAGACGTTCCGAAGTCGCAAGCTGGAGCTCTCGGAACGTGAGAGGTGAGCTGTGTCTGCTCGTGTGCATGGGCGTGGGCGCCACGAGCAGCTGCCCGTCCTACTGCAGTTGGTTTCTCGATGGTTCGGAGGAGTTGGGCGTGCTCATCTTTGCGACGGACCAGGAGCTGCAGGTCGCTGCGAAGTCGGACGTGCTCGTTGCCGACGCGACGTTCCACTGTGCACCGAAGGATTTCGCCCAGTTCTACACGATCCATGCCAAGGTATAGCCGACGTGATCGAGGGCGCTTTGCAGGCGCCATCGGCTGCATACTTCTTGACTTCAGTTCAAGGGCGAGTGGGTGGCCGTCTGCCACGCACTCATGAAGAACAAGGGCGGCGCCGCCTACGCGTTCATTTACGAACGGCTGAAATGGGCGTGGGGACAGCTGGGCATGACTGTCGGCTTCGCGCACGTCTTGACCGACTTCGAAGAGGCGCAGATGCGCGCCGTCGCCTCGGTCTTTGGACGCAGCAAGGTGAAGGGCTGCCTCTTCCATTACACCAAGGCGGTCCTGGGCCAGGTCAAGCAGAAGGGCCTGTGGCGCTTCTACACCAAGGCGTTCGGCGAAAAGAACGTCATTTGGCGGTGGATTCGCCACGTCTGCGCCATGCCGCTGCTGCCGCCGGCCGTCCTGCAGTGGAACTGGGCCCTGTACCTGGGCAACCCACCGCCGGAGCCGACTGGCTGGGTCGCGCCTCCGGGCTTCTCCAGCTGGCCAGCCGCCGAGCTGAACGCCTTCCGCGACTACGTGCACGCGTACTGGATGGAGCGCGTCGGCTCCGACTGGTTCAATCACTGGATCACCGACGCCGACCGGACAACCAATGCCGCAGAGGGTTATCATTCCCGCCTGAAGAGGTTTCTTCGCCTGGCGTTTTGAGGATTGTCCAGATTGCCGTGTGATTAAACCATTGCAGTTGGCCCAGTCACGCGAAGCTCTCCCTCTTCCTTGAGAAGCTCAGCCAGCGCCACTTCAGACAGCAAACCCGGATCGACGCTCTGCTGAAGCCGAATGCGAAGCCGCGACCCACCAACAAGACGTACGCGCGCGTCAACGAGAGGCTCCGCAAGTACAAGGCTGACTTCGAGGTGACTTAGAGCGTAGCTCTGGACGGTGGCTGCAGTGTTGTGTACCTATGTTGCGTTGCAGATCGAGCTTAGCCGCTGCGGCCTCGACAGGGCCGCGGTCGTCTTGCTTGCGGAGCAGTTCCTGGACAAGGTCAAATACTTGGTTGCAGACCTGGAGGAGCAGGGGCGCCGGACGAAGAAGGCGCAACGCGCGCTCGACAGGAGAGGCGTCGCCGTGGACGCTGGCGGCTCGCCCGCTGCCCCTGCCCCTGCCTCTGTCGAGCCTCAAGTCCGCATCGGATTCGTTAACACGTTTCAATACCACCGCTGCGTTGCGCATGTTTATTTCATCGTTGAAGGGGCCGCCCTGCTCGCCAATCGGTCTGGCCAATCTGGGCAACACGTGCTTTCTCAGCGCTGTGCTCCAATGCTTGTCAGCCGAGCCTCTTCTGGCACTGCAGCGCGTGTACGAGGCGGCGCCTCTGACGAAGCTGCTCGACAGCCTCGTCTCGATCCTGCAGTCGCTGCGGCGCAAGACCCCAGCCGAGCTGACAGAGCTTCTGGTAAGCCTCTAGCGTGTCGGCCGCTTTCTCACGGCGTTTCCTCTTCAGAGCTCCCTTCCGGCGGCGTGGGGCTTTGCTGATAGAAGCCGGCAGCACGACGCCCAGGAGCTGTTCAACCTGCTTGTCGAGTGCGTCGACTGGGAGCTGATGGCCGCGACGGGCGAGCGGCTGACGGCCTCGGCCCAGGCGACGGTGCAGCGACTGCGCGCGGCCAGCCTGCTCGGCGCCAACGACGACGCGCTCATCAGCCGACTCTTCTCCAGCTCCAAGTGCTCAGCGGTCGGCGACGTCTTCAAAGTATGCATTTTTATTTGCCCACGTCAAGCACAAACGCTAATTTACCTTGCCATAGGGCGTCCTGTGCACGTGCGTTCGTTGTGAGGCGTGCGGCGCCGAGGTCTTCAACATGGATGCCATCACAGAGCTGTCCTTGGGGCTGGCATCCGAGCCATCGTCACTTCAGGTATCCCAACGAGAATGCGTGTTCAGGTGTGCAGATCTTCCGTTCTCAGAGGACTGCTTGAACGCCTACTTCGACCCTGAGGCGCGCACTGACGACACCTGCCCCAGCTGCGCCGCCACCGACCGCCGCACCGGCCAGCTGAGCCTGGGTGTTCCGCCGCCGTGCCTGGCCGTCCACCTCAAACGGTGTCATTGAACGATTCCCTGTATGCCAATCAGACACTTTGCTTTGCCACTGAATTGTAGGTTTGACGCGAACTTGAACAAGGTGGGCGTTGCGGTGGACGTGCCCAAGCAGTTGGACGTCGCGCCCTTCATCAACGCCGCTGTCGCGCAGCAAGGTCCATTGCCGACCAAGTACCGACTGCGAAGCGTCGTCGTGAGCGCGCGCTCATTTTCACGTTGAGTGACATTCACCACAGCTGCTGGTTTGTTGTGTAGTACCACTGGGGGGGGGGCGAGCGTCGACAGCGGCCACTACACGGCGGACTGCTTGGTCGACGAGCTGGGCTCCTGGTGGCGGTTTAACGACAGCAGCGTCGTGCAGCTTGGCGCCGACGCCCACTGGGCCACCTTCGACAGCCAGGAAGCCTACCTGCTGTTCTACGACCGGCAGACGTGGTGACTCGTGATCTCATGCGCCTCATTCGCATTGCACCGTTGCTTCTGTTTATGCGAATCTCATTAAGTATTTATTCGCGTAAGAAGGTGCATTTGCGTGTCATCGTCGCCGCCGCCGCAAGGTGCGCCGCATACAGACACGCCATGGCCCGAGGAATTTTGTATATATTCCGTATATTTTGCACATTTTTATCTATACGAACTTCTACGATTAGCACGTTGCACGTACTCGTATTTGAATTGGGCAGTACCGTACTTGCAGTTGAGCATCGTTTGTTTCCAGTTGAGCACCGGTAACGCACCCTCACGCGCGGTTGTTTGAATAGTTCCCAAAACCCTAAAGGGGGCAGTTAGGATTCAGTGACTCTGAATTGGCGTTTTTTTCTTGGCAGAAATACCGGGTCAATCGTGCAAAACATGAATAAAAAGATTGAGCTGTGGTGGAACAAAAACATTCGTGTTTGCTGAACCTTTGCGCGCTCCAGCGTTTCCGATTATTCAGTATACCGTAAATCCTCCAATAGTGCCCCCGGGGCACTATTGTTTCAATGTCTCTCAAGAGGGGGCACTATTAATTTCGCCAGATTTTTGCGCAATTTTGCAACAAAATTTAACATTAAAATGCCTTAAAATGCGCACAGGTAACCGGAATTTAAAAGTGTAATTGAAATACGGGTATTGCACACATGATTGCACACCATGCATGCACTTTTAATGCAACTGGGTAGCATTCAAAATTTGATTTTGGCGAGAATATATAATTGACTTGCCCCCGGGGGCACTATTGGAAAGAGCTTTAATTGGAGGATTTACGGTATGCCAAAAGGGGCAAGTGGGACAGCCACTGTCGTAAATATAACGCGTGTACGGTAAAAAAATCAATGTTTTTATTGATGCAGGCATCGACACATTACAGGGACCATAAACGAACGCACGAGGTACGAAGGGGCGATACATTATAATAACACTGTACGTATGTATCACTATCACTACCTATGGCGTTCTTCTCTCGCGAGGAAAGGTGGGTCGCCACCCAGAGCCATCCTATACCGAATTCTTCGGCAAGAATGACCAGAGAAAAATCCACTAAAAAAAGTCCTCAATAGTGGGTCCCTCGAGAATTGAACACAGGACGTTGCGGAAGATACTCCAATTCTCTACCAAGATTCTCTACCAGGAAGGGTAAGGATTTAGCAGAAGGTTGAATTCAAACCTATTGAAATTTACAGATGCAGGGCCATTTCGGCGATGTTTTGGCCACCCAATCAGGGCCATTATTGACAAGTAATACACAAATCGGGGATGCAGACGAAAATTTTTAGGATTTTTGACCACCACCTACACGCATTTTTATGCGGAAAAAGTGGGTTTGCTAAGCACGTTTCTTCTCCCCAGGGTCCAGCCCTTACCCCCCCTTTCCCCTCTAGATTTTCGATTTCGGGAGAAGGAATTCTTCCTTTTTCCACCCTGGATACGCCACTGATCGATCGACAGTACCAACGCGGAACTCGAAATTTGTGGAGACGGTGCGATCTCCACGTGCGATTCAGTCGGATTAGTGAATGGCGAAACTGTGGCTGCGGTCACTACGTCCACAAGCACTGGGGTGTGAAATGCTGTACTTCCAGTGCGTCTGAATTTTGAAAACAGCAAACTAAAACTACTTTGAGCTTGGCCACTACAGAACAATAAGTATATTCACGACAGTGTCTGTCCCTTTTCGGTATATCCCGCCTTTTCATTCTACTGTGTCATTTTATTTTGTTGAAACCCACACGATACCGTAATGTAGTCAAATAATACCTAACTACAGTATTGCGCGTAGAACAAGTTTGTAAGTGCCCACGCGTTGCGCATAGTGCAGCACAATATACACGCTGTAAAGCAGCATTGTTAGGATAGGGGCTGTGGTGTAGTGAACGCGTGAGGTGTTGTGACGAACGCAAACAAAGGAAAATACCCTCTAAGATGAGAGAAACTATTGTTTTCTCAATATTTCTAACGCATTTTGTCTTGGCGAATTCGAAAGCAGTGTTGCTGTCGAGAGAAGCCTATGGTAGAATATTTAGTAGTAAAATCGACTCCAATTATAGAATATACCAATTTGATTCTTTGGTTGTATCTAACTATTGGTGAACACTATATTGCAGTAATTTGATGCAATTTAGGAACTTTATTATTACGACTAAACAGAGAGCTTGCCAAGGGCAGATTTCTTCCTACCACCACGTCTACAACGACCACAACGGAAGATCCAGCAAGTTTAATTCTTGTTTTTTCTTAATATTTTCATATTTTTCTATTTATTTAAGCTGCAAGAGGCACATTGAGGCACCAAATTTTCCGTCGAATGTTACGTATCGTCAAATTCTGCTCAATCATGTGACCAAAATTTAGTTTTTAAGTTTTTTGTTTTAAAGTCTCGTCTCTCTGAAGCGAGCCTCTTTCGTCCGTCGCTCGGTGTATATACTGCTGCCTCGACACGTTTCGAACCAATTTCTCCGCAAATAGTATTTTTTTTATTTTTTAAAATTTGTTTTTTTTTTTTGCAGACCACGTCCGTGCCAGACGAGGAGGAGGAGCTGGACGCTGATTGGTCGCTGAATTCAAACGGCGCTCGTGCCAAGGCGTTCATGTCGAGACTGGGAGTGTGCACCATTCTGGAAGACTACGAGCTGATTGGTTATGTCGCCTGGGTGGAGGAAGGAGTGGGCAGTCTGGAGGAGTGCGCCAATTTGTGAGTGAGTGGTGCTTTGCGTTCTAGGTGGTAGGTATAATTCTGGGCAGTGGTAGAGAATCGGCCTCTTGAGCGCACGGTCCTGGGTTCGATTCTTGATAGACCCGCTGAAAACGAGTCTTTCCGTATCCGTTTTCGTGCTGTCGCTGCCCTAGATCCCCATCCCTACTCTCTTTCAAAAACCGACTTTCTAAAGAAAACCTATCTGATTTTTTGACGGTAGGTTTGTAAACCGCCATAACCTTTTGGCGTCTTTCCTGCCCCACCCCACGTAACGATCAGCCAGTCTCAGGCAGTCTGACAGACTATGTACGTAATACCTACCACTGTGCATCAGCGTCGCCTACACACGCGTCAATTTGTACGACGAATCGTCTTCCCGCTAGCGTGTACATATTGCAGTATCGTGCTTTGCGTGTACGTCTACTTCGCGTGTACTTCTACTTCGATTCGAGTGTCGGTGTACTACGAGCGTCCGTGTACTTCGAGTGTACGTGTACGTGTACATACTTCATGTGTGTGCGCTTTGCCGATACTTGGTAAACTACATATTCTTTTTGGTTTGCGTTGATGCTTTCTTATATGACAAGCGCTGTCTTCTCTCGACGGTTGTATAGTAACGTGTTGGGTGAAATACATACATACATACATACATAGATTACAGGTGGCGTACTTCAGAATATCTTTGGCTATTTACGAGGCTCGAGACTGGAAGGCGTCATGGAGAAGGGTATGCTATATGGACCATTGACGGCCTCCTATGTAGCTCTGCCCCTAATCCAACAACAACAACAACAACAGGTATAATTCTACGATTATTCCCCTCAGGATGTGACTCAAAGGGCACCAGTAGGGATGATGTGCGGAAGTTGCAGCGACTAATACCGCAAAGCCTATGACATAAGCGCCCAGGCGCTTACCATCTGGGATACCCTCTGGGAGGGGCGCCCATCATAAGTGGGGGGGGGCTAATCATGAGGCAGGGAACCCTTATGTATCATAGATTTTTCGGTATTGGAAATTCAGGTGTCACAAGGCGGAGATCGTTGACGAAAGAGGCAAGCTGGTATGCAAATCCGGGATATGGTATCCGGTGAGTGAAATCTGTGCATGCGCGATTAAAGCTCAGCTTAGAATGGTCAGAACTTTTAGACGTCCGAATATTGCGTGATGTCCAGCGAGAGTCGGCACACGCAGCCCGACCTCATGGCCAACGAGCCAATGGAGCCGACCTGGTACTTCGACGTCGACTGCAGGCGACTCTAACTGATCAATCGCCACGACGCAACCAGAAACACAATTGAACGGCTTTGACAAACGTGTGATGAAACTGTTCAACAAGTTCTCCCCACAGTGTACAGTGGGCGTGTGTACCGTGCGTCAAGAATTAGCATAGAAATCAAGATCAAATCAAGACCGTGCAAATCGCTATGAGTGACATGCGAATTTCAATCAGGTGCAGACTGCAGGCGCAGCGCGTAGTAATCGTGCGTGTGTCCGAGCGTGCGTGCATGCGAGCGTGCATGCGTGCGTGTGTCCGAGCGTGCGTGCATGCGAGCGTGCATGCGTGCTTGCGTGCGTGCGTGCGTGCGTGCGTGCGTGCTTGCGTGCGTGCGTGCTTGCGTGCGTGCGTGCGTGCGTGCGTGCTTGCGTGCGTGCATGCGAGCGTGCATGCGAGCGTGCATGCGTGCATGCGTGCTTGCGTGCGTGCGTGCGTGCGTGCGTGCGTGCGTGCGTGCGTGCGTGCGTGCGTGCGTGCGTGCGTGCGTGCGTGCGTGCGTGCGTGCGTGCGTGCGTGCGTGCGTTTGATGTTTATCGACTTCAAGTTTGCCAAAACGTCGCCCATTCGAGCCATTCTATAGTTGTTTTTGTCAATGTCACGCCTGTCGTCCTGCGGCAGCTGCGAGGCCGATTTGCTAGAAAGCCAGCCGTCCCTCGACTCAGCATTATCTGCGTACATGTCACATGTGCTAATAAATAAAAGCGTGTGGTTTGGCGTTTCGCCGCACTGTTTTGCCCAACAGCTCAAAACACAACTGAAGATGAATCTGGTACTGCTACTGGTTTGCGTCCTCATCTCAACAGGTAGACGCACAAGAGTGCGCCGTCTGTATTAATCTGAGTTAGTTAGTATTAAAAGTTCGATTTAGCGGTTGTCATCGGCGGAAAGCACGGCAGTGGGTCGAGCTCGCACGTATGCACGTCTTTTTTTGCTACTGTGGGAAAATTATTGCTACTGTTATTGTTTTTTTATGAAAAATGTGCCTCCGGCACTTCGGCTAAGGTTAATTGCGTGAGATGGAGCATTCTGGTTACTTTCACCTAGAAAACATTAAATATATAATTTATCTAAGGTATTTAAGTCTTTTTGTGAGCTATACCATTGTGAGAACGAGAAGATTTTTCTGCTTCAAAAATATAATTGTAGGCTCTGGCATGCGTTGCTACCAAATTTTATTTCGATGTACGCTACAACATTAAAAATTGTTTTATCATTTACGTTTGCGTTTGTGGCAGCTCGATGCTGTAAGACTATAGTTTTATTTGATTATTTTAGGATCACAGCTCTTGTGAAGATGACAATGCACTGACTAAACATATAAAGCACAGCCCTGCCTTCGATGCCCTGGCCAAGGCCATTGGCGATGGCAAAGGGTATGGAAAGGAGAGCCGTAGCAGCAGCAAGGACAAAAAGACTAAGACGCAAAAAGAAGACTAAAGTTCCAAGAAGAAGAAGAAGAAGAATGCAACACATTGTAATGAAGTAAAATTGGTATTCACTATTGTAATTTTACATAGGTACCTACTGTACTACGTCCGCAAGCATCTTGCGTCGGCGTTTTTGTCGAAGTTGAACGAACATATGGTACTTTGAATCGGCGCGTTATGGCTGGCAAGAGAGCAAACTCCACATGGCGCAGTAGTATACATCGTCTACAATACGCTTTCCAATAACCTTGGACTTTTAAAACAGTTTTAAAGGTTGTTAGAAAGACTACTGTAGCAGGAGGAAGGCGGCAACATGCAAACAACACCGACAACAACGGAAATGGTATAGAAGTGAGCAATCGAAGACACATAATCAATACGATCTTGAATGGTGCACAAGACAATCGTGGCAATTTCAAAATATTACCTATGGTTTTTGTGTTCACTAGGTATCTCACAATATTATACCAGATTAATCCTACGAAAGTTGTGAAGTGTGCAATCCTAACCGACTAGCGTATCAAAGACACCACCACCATGTAGATGTTTATAACGACGTTGTACATGCTACACACTGTAAAGCTGGCTGGAACGAGGCGGCACCATAATGGCGGCAAGAAGAGTGAACAACAGGGTGCTAAATGGCAGCAATAGAACGGGTGCTTTGAGCGAATTCCCAAAACTGGCAGCGGAATTTTGGTGCATTCTGTAGAATCCAGGAGCCCTTGCGGTGCTGCAATGCTTCGACCAAACGGTAGAGGCGTTTGCAGGGTAGCCAAAGGTTACGCTGAATAGCCAGCCGTCAAACTGCGAGGCCAATCCATCGTGGAACATGAACGTGCGGTCTGAAATCAGTGCGTGCGTGCGTGTTATACACACCGTAAACCCTACCGTAATTGTTTCATTCTGGCCGTAGGAGGGGGCGGGGTAGGTAATTTTATTTGTTGGCGCGAAGCGAGTGGAGGGTTTGCACATTTGGAGAGGGTACATATAGGTACAATTATACATAGGAGGCCTAAATAGAGGGGGGGGGGATAATTATAGGGTTTACGGTATGTTGAATGCCGTACCTTCGGCATCGCTAAAAGCCGCATCGATGGGCCCTCTCAAACCCTTCCAAATGCCGCTGAGACTTTGCGGGTAGCCATTCTCCATTTTCAACTGTCTCTGCAACACGATTCAAATTTAGGTACATTTTTCTACTATTGTGCAACACTTAAAGATTCAGCACTTACTTTTCGAAGTTTCCAGTACTGATTCCCGGAAAACAGGTAAATTCTGTCGTTGTAGGCAAAGTTGAACGCGGCGTCGACGCGGGCCAAAGACGCTGGCAGTCCCAGCTCTGTCAGCGGCTTGGGATAGCCTCGCAGCATGTTCCTCCCGGTAAAAGCCCAAAACCGCCTATCTAAAAATGTCAGTCTATTAATCGATAAAATTGTTCATTTTATTGCCCGGGATGTCTTAGACTGAGGGACGTTCGTACCTGTATCTGTACCTGTACGGTATAAGGGTACCTGTAGAGGGAAGAGCGTATTATGGGGGGGGGGGTCGGGGTGTGTTTGCTACAACTTTGTCAGTACAGAGACTGCAATATTGTACACGATTACATGTAAATAGGTACCTATGCATGGTAATTGGTAATATCGGCGTAGCACATCCAGAAACTTGCACGTGAAATGGTCAAAGCGCTCTTTCTAAGCAAGCAAACTGTCTTAAGATAATCTCTTTAACCGTAAACCCTATAATTAGCCTATGATTAGCCCTCCCCCTATAATTATACACCTTCCTAAGACCACTTTGAGTTTATAAGCTTCCCTCCGTATAATTATCCCCCCCGCTTAAACAAAAAAAAATGTTGAAACTCCCACTGTATTGATTTTCTTATTTCCTTAAATTTCCTTAAATTCTTATTTTTTTTGAAAGTCGTAAAACTTTCTTACCAATAAAGAAGAGAACCAGATCTTGATCTTTCAGTTCCACAGCCGCGTCTACACTTCTAAAGTCCTTGATGCTCTTCAGACCCTGCCAGAACTCCTGCACGGCCGCTGGTGTCTGCATCAGCTCGCCCCCTTCCGTGTAACGCCAGAAATACTGGCCCTGAATCATGGGTACTGATTACTTGTTGTTCCATTGACAAGTTCTCGGTTGCGGCGTTTACTGTAGTGCTTGGTTTGATTCTGTCGTACAGTATTCTGAACCTGTCATTCCAAGAACATTGATGCTTTGAGGCGCAAACGGTACTTACTCAGTGCGATTCCAAACAATGTTTTCTGCCAGTCTATTTCTAACCGCTTTCCTCTCGCCCACCTTGAATACGTAGGTCTCTCCCCTGAGCGTCGCCACCGCGTCTATGGCCGTGTCGCAGACGTTTGGTTCTTTCCCTCTGGGAATCGTAATCTTTGTCCTAGTCCTAGTCCGGTATTTAGTCGTAGTCGTAGTCCGTCTTGTAGTCGTAGTCGTAGTCGGATGCGGAGTCCTTCGTCTTGGAGGCGTGGGTCTGGGTCGCGGAGGAGCAGGGGAAGTAGGCCTTGGTCCAGGGGGTCCGGGAGGATGTACTCCCGTGCGCCCCCCTCCTCTGCCTCCGTAGAGAGTCTGCAGACCCCGGATGTCGTCATACTGTAGCGCCTCCCGGGGTCGCACGTAGGCGTAGTAGGGGTACATGAGCGCGCCCCGCTCGCTCGAGTGCGACAGCCCGAGACTGTGGCCCAGCTCGTGCGCGGCCACGGAGAAAAGGTCGACTTCTGAAATGATTTTCCTTGCCTTCCAAGCTGTTGTGCATGTATGTCGAGAGTGATCCAATGCGTTTATATTTCCCATCCGTTGCAACAGCCGGGCGTGTAACAACGCTGGTTCCTGGGGAGACTCATGGAGCAAGGTGATGACAATTGAAGAATTCTCGGCGACAACCAAAAGCTTACGTTCGTACGGCGGCTTCGTCCGGCCAACGGTCCAGTGCTCGTCGAGGTCAAAGTGAATGTCACCACCGATGTCGCCGCCGGGAAAGAAGGCGTGCGCGAGCACCAGATCTCGGCCGTCGAAAGGGTGCCCGTCTCCGTGATCGCCACTTTGAAAGTCCACCTGTGTGGCGCACAACAAGTACTGTAAGCGCCATTTCAAAAATTCGTTTGTTTGTCATGTTCTCCAGAGAATACCTACATTATTATCATACGGCGATAACAGTGGATGGATGAGTGCACACGATTAGATAAGGAATGCGCTAATTGTTTAGGTACTTACCGTAAATCCTCCAATAGTGCCCCCGGGGCACTATTGTTTCAATGTCTCTCAAGAGGTGGGCACCATTAATTTCGTCACATTTTTGTACAGTTTTGCAGCAAAATTTAACATTGAAATGCCTTAAAATGCACACAGGTGGCCGGAATTTAAAAGTTTAATTGAAACACATGTATTGCACACATGATTACACACCATGCATGCACTTTTAATGCAACTGGGTAGCATTAAAAATTTGGTTTTGGCACGTATTTAAAATTGACTTCCCCCCGGGGGCACTATTGGGTGGGGGCTTCTACTGGAGGATTTACGGTATGTTGTCACGAGGACCGAACTGCCATTGTCGTTTTAAATCAGCCGGCTACCGTAGCGCCTTCTGCGCACCAGAATGTCGGCGTCAGCGTCCCTTGTCTCGGTGAAGGTGAGCGTGGACGCGCCCTGCCATTCACGAAAGGCGTCGTACATTACCCGACGGATCTGACCGTGCCCAACTTGGCGCGCTCGGCCGATGATCCTGAGTTATTCAAGGGGATACTGTAAGAATCGAGCTGTGCAGTGTGCGTTACATGGAAATAAAATATTTTTGATGGCAAAAATTACACCAAAGCTCTCTCGTACGAAGCAATTAATTATGGGAGACGAGTTTCTATAAATATAACGCTCCCTGTACTGTGTCGGTGCTTGTATCAATAAACACATTGATTCAACGCAAAAATTAACAGTCTAGGGCAAATTTGTTATGCGGTATGTCTGCTTTCTTGTTATTTGCCGTAAACGTCGCTAAAACATCGCTTACCGTAAACCCCATACCGTAAATCCTCCAATACACCCCCCCCCCCCCTCCAATAGTGCCCCCCTCCAATAGTGCCCCCGGGTACGGCAAGGTTGAAATAATAGAGCCCCCCCTCCAATAGTGCCCCCGGGGGTGAGGGGTATGTTGTGCCATGTGCCTTTTATGGGCAAAAATATAGTGGTAGGTACATTTATATCGTGTATACACACTACTACTAACCAATAATAGTACGTTTCAGCAACTATTAGCGGTAAATCAACCATTAAATGTGGCAAAAGTGATCAAAATCACCGAAAAATCGGCAATTTTGACAGCGAAACTAGCATTACCATTCAAAATTTTTAGGTTTAAATACTACAAGCCCCCCCTCCAATAGTGCCCCCCCCCTCCAATAGTGCCCCCGGGTAAGGAGAGGTTGAAAAAATAGTGCCCCGGGGGCACTATTGGAGGATTTACGGTATTTAGCCCCCAGGGGCTAACTGTTTTGTTCGTGCTCTAGGAGGGTGTTATAATTATAGGGGGGGGGGGGGCTAACTACAGGGGGGTGGGGCTTATATAAACCGGGAGTGTCTATGTGTGGGAAGCTTTGTGGGTGGAAAGGCGCGTGGAGGCGATTTTTAAAAGAAAAAGGCGCTGCGCACACACGTTGGTACACTCGAACACACTCTCACACAGTCTCACATGCACATACATCGTACATCGAATGTTGCAATAAGTCATACGCAACGTAACGCAACTCTACAGATACATTGTACATACTTACGCAGGATGCAACCTACCGTCAAGACATTGCGTGAAAATGTCAACTGATTAGAACTCCCTTAAACGGTATCTAGGAAGCTTGCTTAATCGCAAAGAGAGACGGCAGGGGCAATCAAATTTGGGTGTGTACGGTATTGACATCATTGTCACATGGTTTCAGCTTGCCAGGCGCTGAATTTGTTGCTATTGGTTCATGCAGTGTTTTGAGTTCCCCAATTAGAGTGCGCTGCTTTCACCTCTGCGAAACGTTCAGTCAAACCGTAGAAGCTATTGAGTTCGCACTATAGTGGGCCTATAGGGACGGTTCGCACTATACAGACGGCCTATCGTCCCTATAGGGACGAGCATGGGCCGGGCCGGGCTGGGCCGGAATTCCAGGCCCGTTTTGCGGGCCGGGACAAGCCGGCCCTGCGTTTTGAGGGTGCGGGCCGGGCCGGGCCGGGCCGGACGTTCTTGGCTGGAGACTCACAAAACATTTTAGAAAACGGTCAATTTTCAACACATACAACTATTCAACCGAGTTTTTTTTTTGTACTTGCTGCTGTTACAACGTTACAACAGGTATAGTATACAATCATCAAGAGGATTGATTATGTGGTCGTGCCAAAATGTAGAAGGTTGGTGCATTGGCAGCGACAGGCAGCGGCTCGCTGCGACGACGGGCAGGCAAGTACCGGCACATAAGGAGACATGTATTTATGTACATACTAGGTTTGCGCTGCCTGCGCCGAAAGAAGAACTCACGTCGCCAGTGCGTCTCAAGTCACGTAGTGTATACGGTATGTTGAATTTCCAGAGCTTTTCCATTTTCCATTTGCAGGGCAGACACGCGCACCGATCTCACTCAAGGAGGTTGTGATGTCCGTCAGCGACTCTCAGCGCTCTCTTCGACAACATCCGACAACCGGCTGAGCAAGAGAGGCGCGCGCGCGCGTTTGTAGAATCTTCCAGAAGCTTCCTCAAGAAAATTTCCGGGAACATTTCTTTCTCGCATGTGCCGGGAGACCGGGGCGAAATTCGGGAGATGTGTAGGGTGTCGAGAATCGGGTGTAAGGAGGGACAGGGCGGACGGGCTCTGAGGCTCTCGAGCCGTCATCAGCACTCGAAATCGAGTTGGCCGTCGGCCGAAGGACGGCGGCGAGTAATCAGAGGCGCTGAAGAGCAGCCGAGAAATTTGTCCACTTAGGCGGAGAGCCTGCAAGGGGATTGGGCGGATTGAATTAGAAGGACGCGCTCAATGGGCCGTCTGACGAAGAGGACAGGACGGCCGCTCGCGGCGGGCGGGGGCGGGCGGAGGCGGGTCGACAGGCGCCTTGCGCGCCAAGTCAAAAGTCGTCGGCGGTGGACGAGGCGCAGCTGTCGGCTGGGCGCCGCCGGCGGGGCGCCATCCCCCGTCTTTGTACCTATACGACGCCTAGAGAGAGCGAGAGAGCGAGGAGAACGCCTGCCGGACAGAGAGCCGGTGCGTCGTCTGTTGGGCCTCTGCCGCCGCTGCTCCGCTTTTGCTAGCGCGCGCACGCGGGCGCGCTAACGAGATGACTCGTCGACGCGCAGCTTCATGAGAGCCGGGGCCGGCCGGCCCGCTGGCGCCGCCGGAATAAACTGGCGCCGCGCGCGCCGTCGTCGGCGTGTCAGATTTCGACGGCTGGTGGCGCCGCGATGACGGCAGCCACTTAGGTGCGGCGCGTCCTCTCCAACTCGAGTCTGTGCGGACGAAAATCGGCGCCGGTGCCTGCCGAGACGTGCCGGAATGCAGTCGTCGTTCGAATGAATGAGCCACGAACCCACAGCAGCTGCCCCCCGTGGTGGATGACGACTGGTCATTCAGCGAGCCGGTAAACAAGCGCCGAGAGCTGTGCTCTGCTCTGCTCCGCGCTTCGCCACTCGCGTACAAAGACGATAAACAGAGCCACTGGACAGCTGCGCTGGCGGGCATTCGAGACGCCTTCGGCGGATGGATGGCGTCCAAGACGGGAAGGAGCGTACTATCAAAGAGTGCAAACGAGCAAACGCGTCTACGCGTGCGCGGCAAATGGTGTTGAGGGGGGGGGGGGGGGGGGAACGCACTAGAGCGCAAGAAGGGAGCATACAATGTTCATTGTATGTACATTAGAGCTGGAAGAAGCATCGCCAGGATACTTGGTCTACTGCAGGGGTGTAGTTTGCTGGCGTTTCGGTTCTATATCACGGACAGCAGTAGAACCGATATGTGTAAAGGAAGCCGAATAAATGCAGTTGCGTAACACAGAAGTGCGGACGAAGGAAATTAGTGTGACAGTCTAGGATACCTACAATACAATATGTAACTCAGTGTATGCTTGCACAATGTGTGGTACTGGGGTACAGTATGTTATTCACGGCTATGGACGTACGTGAAAACCTATACATAACATACCTAAAACATTCATAGTACCTACATGCCGTAAACCCTATAATTAGCCACCTTATGTTTAGCACCACCCCCATAATTATGCACCATCCTATGGTTCGAATAAAACAATAAGCCCCAGGGGGTCAAATAATAGGGATTACGGCATATACAGTTACTGCAGTACATCGGTTCAATACCGTATCCGGGCGTACCTGTAAGTCAGTTGCCTCTTCTCCCACTTGTCGCCCTGTAGACTGTATCTTTTGGCCCTTCTCCGCCGGTGCCGTCGCCGCCTGTGGTTTCTTCGATGGTTACGGTTGCTCGAGGTTTTCGCCTCGCTCCGCCAGGCGGCGCCACCAGCGGCTTGGTCGGGCATGCCACAGCGCTTGGTGGACAGCAGGCGGCGAGTGGGGTCATCCAGCTCGCCTAGTTTAAAGAGAACGGTTACAGTAAATCCTGTAATTGTGCCCCTCTAATAGTGCATCATCAATAGCACAGGACATAAGAGAGGCAAAAATTCGCCAGATCGATCTGTTTATAGTCTAGAGAAAGAGTTGGCTTGCTTGCAGCGTTTCTTCGTGACAATTTGCTTCATGAATCCCAGGCCTGCGTCTAACATGCGATGCACGGTATGTACCTGGTACCTAGGTGTGTCAGTAGTCCATGCATCGAGCCTACTGTAGACTGCACAAGAATTCCATTATGCAATGGATGGCACGTAGGCATACCTGTTGGTTCCAAGCCCGCAAAGTTCTGCAGCTTCTTCAGAGCCATCTTGAGCGCGACTGGGCTGTGCTGCTCCGCGACCCTCCTTGAAGAAGGAGGGATGTAGCCAAACTGCGTGAGGTAGGACTTCTGCAAGTGATGGAAGTCGCATTTTTCTGCTCTGCGGGCATCGCAGTTCGTGGCGTGCATGCCAGTCGGGTGTGTGGATTGAGTGTTAATTAACTTGCTCAAACGTGTTCTCATTTCTTCAGGGCAACATATTGAATTGTGGAGGTGCGCAACCAGCCATATGTGCAGCATCGATATTGTTTGACTCGCGCTGACTCACCAGATTCACTCTGTTTCCGCCTAGCACCACTTCGGCAGGTGGGTCCGCGATTACTGCGACTGCGACTAAGATTACGGCCAGTAATTGCGCCAAGCCCATGATTCCTGCGCCAGGCAGTCCAGTTGTAATTCTGCTCCTTAGATTGACCATTTCACGGAGTTTACATTCACATTCTTCAGTCTAAGCAGGCGGAGCAACTGTTTTCCTTTGGAAGTTGGCGAGTTGAAAAGTCGGCGGAAAGTTTGAGTCAGACGGACGTCCTCCAACTCGGTATGCGGTGGAGAGTGTCGTTTTTTTTTCTTGCGTCGACCAGGCGGGGCCAGGAAATGCCTGGCGCCTGAAACGGACTAGTGGCGGTTTTTCAAACGGCTCGCAAAAAACGCGAGGGATGCGCAACGCCTCTTAGTTGGCAGAGACACGACACATGGCGCCGTCCTTTCCCTCATTGGTAGTGGGGTGGGGAACGGACAAGGGCCGTACGCGCGAGGCCCCGTCAACGTCGTGAGTTATTGCAGCAGCTAACATATACAGCGGCTGCCAAAAGCCGAATGCTGGCCGCGTCTGGCAAGGCAAGCGCGGCGCTTGATAAGCAGCCGGTTGACCGCCCCCGCACTGGCAGACGTCTCATCCCCGGCGCTTCCTGAGATTGCGCGCTGATTGTTAAAAGAGCGACACGCACACACGCACAGACACATCTTTAGCCGGGTAGACTGACTCAGAGGGGCGCAGTCATCCCAAGCAAGCCCGGAGCGGATATGCGTTTGGCGCTTTTTGCTTTAGAGGTCGCTGCGTCACCACCCCTCGCAGCGGCGACTCAACGCAAGAGACGACCCGTCTAGACCGGCCACGTATACTCACAGAAAGCTGGACGCACACGGGCACATGGCAAAGGGAGGACACACAGCCGGAGCCAGGCGACAAAGGAAGACGCAATCAAGAGAGGAGGCAAGCGGGAAATTGAGGTCGACTGCTGGCGCCCTTTAGAAAGGAGCAAAATTGCATGGCACGCCATGCGGGCATGAGGAAAATGGAGATACCTACACGTGCATGTGTATGTTGTACCTATCGTGGTAGGGATGGGCCGTGCGACTAGAAGGAACAATATAAGATGTGATAAAAGACAATAACTGGAAGAATTGCAATGCACTGTAATGTATACGCACATTTCATCGCTGTTGCGTGTGTTGAACTCTCTACGGTGGGCAGTACATCTACATTGCCACGTTACCAGATAGTTCATTGTACATGCAGAGAGTACTGGGACACATGCAGAACAAGATTAGCTATAGCCAGCCATCGGCTACAAGTCTACAACACGTCGTTGAAATGCAACGTGACGCTGCTACTATTCGGACATCTGGCGATCTGTGGGATGCTGGAATGGGTGCGCCTCCTAGGCAGCGATGTGTAGTGCACGTACGCGGCCATAAATTCATCCATAAAGCTAGGGTTTGTGCAAGCGGTGCGACCAATCTGTTTTCACGTTTTTCGGCCAGGCTTCAAGCAAAATTAATACACTTCATTTTTCAAAATAAGTCCCTAAAAACTTCAAAAGCTTCAAAAACTACATTGTACAGCGGTGGTTCATGAATCGTGAAAAATGTAGAAAACTGGGTACAGAGTGGTATTGCATCGCAAACGACGTTTCAAGTGCAGTTGCTAGTACGAAACCGCGTAAGAGTAACCTCTTGCAAAAGTCAATATCTATGGCCAAAGCCTTCTGAGCAGTAAGCTGCAGGAAATAAAACCGCCATAAAAGTGAGGGAAATGCAATGCGTAGCGTGCCGTTGCTAGACTTTAGTACTCACAAACATTACATTGGAGGTACATACCTACATACATAGTACCTACGGTACGTTCCTACAACACTACCAGCAAACACTGGGTGGCCTTCGCATGTCCGACCGCGAGTTTACCATTAATCAAGGCCTCCATCCATCGGAGACGAGGCGTGCACGCTCAGCAAATGGTGGCTGCAAACCGCAGGTCGCAGCACGGCACTTCGAATAAACATGTGCTGCGTCGCGTTTCAACTACCCTACGAGTCAAAACAGAACAAAGGCGACAGTGGGCACGTGACTCAGTGATCGCTCGTGCGTGCGTGCGCATCGATACACAGTAATTGGCGGAAGCGAGTGACGCCTTCAGAGTACAGTCACTAATCCACTGCGTCAAGTGCCACCCGCCCCCCCCCCCCTCCCCCCACTCTACAGTAACGTCAATTGCCAAAAGTACATGCACACAAATGCATAGTTTAAGGTGCACACTCGAGTTGCGTGCACACAACACATGCGTACACGGATAGACATACTAGCAATGAATAAGTGTACACTCCACACGTACCGACGAACCCGAATCTGTATGTACATACATACATACATACCATGTATAGCGCTCACACAATGGGCGCGCGAGCTAGCAAAGCCGCGCTTCTTGTGCAGAGGTGACGACAGAAGGGAAGTAGGGGTGTCGACAGCTTGCGCCGATTTGGGCCACTAGGGGCAGCGCGTTGCGCGTGTGTATGCATACTGCACAGTATAAAGTGCCTGCCCCACGTGGGCGGCGTGTGCCCCCACTGTACATGTCATGTAGGCACTAAGGATGAGCATCGGGCCGGGCCGGGCCGGGCCGGGCCTGGTTTTGAGGGTGCGGGCCGGGCCGGGACGGGCCGGACTATCTGGCGGGCCGGGCCGGGCCGAGATGTGCAGGCCCATGCTCATCCCTAGTAGGCATCGCGTGCGGAGCGCAAATGCAAGAAATAGCAGCATCAACTCCAATAAACGGTAAGACGAAGCGCGACACGCAAAACTGTACGAATACAATGTACATGCATGTCTCCGGCTGTGTATGCCACGCCAGGCTAAATGCGATGCCAATCGCATCCATGCCTTTGTGCATTCAAAACCAAATTGATGCACACAGAGTGCCGCTGTACGAACTAAACGCGCCGTTAATTTTATTTTTTTTTGGCAGTAATATTGTGTATGCATTTTGTATGCATTCGCGTTGGCAACACCTACATATACATGCAGACTGTAGTGTAGAACTCACTTTCACCTTCTCACTATGAAGCTCACGTTGTGACGCTTGCGGCTTCGGTCGTCGCGTCATTGTGTCATTAATGGCATACTTCACGTGCTCGACACTGCACAGAATCAAGCTGCATCTTGCACCAATTGTCGAGGTGTAAACGTGTCAATTGTCAACATTCCAATCGCACCAAGTGCGTGCTAATTGCGCCATTAGATGGGTTTGTCATTTCCTTTTGTGCACTCTGGGACAACGACCATGTTCACGCCTGGCAAAGGTGCAGAAAAAGGTCGCGGTTCTCGACTTCGAGACGCCGTTTTTTTCCATTCTAGACAGAGTCGAGAAGATAGCTAACAAGCTGCTACCAAGCTGAGAAGGCTATCACCAAGTCAAAAAAACTCCTACCAAGCTATAACACCGCTTCCAGTGACGGTGGCGTCTTGAAACCAACTTCCTTCTTAGCCGGAGAAAATGCTTTTTGTTGAAGATTACGTATCACTAGCGTTTGCGCCACTACTACTTCTCTATGTACTTGTGCTCATCGTGCTGATTAAGCATATTCGTTCAAAGGAGTTTTCAAATTTTGTCTATACTCTAATGATACTGGTGGGCGTATGCGATGTGGTGGTCATACTAAATTCAGTTGTCTATAGACCACTGAGGGATGGGTGATGTGGTTCTATACGGTGACGCACGCACGCACGCACGCACGCACGCACGCACGCACGCACGCACGCACGCTGCGACTCAGTGGCAGCACACTACCCATCTCTCCAGTATGATCTACGGAGCACCTCTATTTGGTGCAAACTTTGCCAGAACATATCAATCAGTCATCATGGCCACAACTGGTTGCACAAATTTGATTCAACCAGTCATTGGAGTTAATCGCATGACTGCGGTGCTGTTCTACGATCGTTATCACAGGATCTGGGGAAGTTCTGCCATGCGCGTCGCCACATTGGTCAGTTCGGGTAATTCTTGTAATGGTGTGCCGTCCCGTCACCCACCTCACCCCAGGCTGCTAATGGCCCATCCTATACTATCCTACCCATCTCTATGACGCCAACCTGTCTAGAGGTACATACATGCATTAATCAGCTGCAAAGGGCGCCAGAGACATTGGGAAGAGCACCATTAGCAATCTAGGGCAGCGACAGCGCGAGAAAACCCATTGACAGGGAAATTCCTTGGTAGAGGATCCACCAAGAATCGAACCCAGAACCGTGTGCGTAAGAGGCCGATTCTCTACCACTAGGCCATCCGTGCGATTGCCTGGACATGCGATTACGGACTTTTAAAGGACGTAAATATATTTTTAGATGCTCATTGTGGTCGCGAGCTGCGTCACACCCTCTTTGTACTGGCTGACATTTCGTAGCAACGTCGTACTGGACGCGGACAACGAAAATTTCTTGAATGTCAACACTAGCATTCAGTTTACCGGCCTTAATTACGCGATGATCTCGCATAGCATTCAAACGTCCGGTTGCGGCATTATTGTGGCCGTTGCGGCATTCTTGGCAGTTTTGGGACTCAGAAAGCAGAAGACTGCGCTGGGCGTGGCTTTACCGCAATTTTATTCTAGGCAAATTAATTGCGTACCTCTACGTGCACCTTTTTAGTATCCACATCTACAATCTACATCTACAATTCCAGGTCATATGCAGAGGATAGGGCGATTCAGCTCAAATTGACTCTGGTGGGCTTGTTGACAGCTTTGAGCTTTCTCGTAACGACTTGTTTGGCGATAGCCATATTTGCGTTGAAAATGCGGTAAGCGAATCTTATGGTTATGCGCTTTGTTATGCAAAAGGCCTATGTCTTTTGGATTTAGAAGCTTTGGCGCTACACTGGCATTTAATTTGGCCCACCATTGGTACTGTGGTGGAAATCCGATCGTGTATCTCACTCTCGATGGTCAGTTGAGGCGCCGCACCATAAAGTTCATCGGCTTTTGACAAAATTGTCCTTAATTATTATTATTACCTTTGTTTATGAGAGCGTTGTTTATGTATATGGCTTTCGTAAAGTAAATCATAAAAGGCGCGAAGCTGCGGAATCAAGCAAGAGTGGGTAAATTCCACTGAAGCCATCTGCGAATTCAACGTCCACACAATGAAGGCGTCAACCTCGACGACGACGACGATTGATGATGATCCCATCCAAGTGATTTCGCTTGTTGTTGGATGTTGGGTTAGGGGGAACGCTAGGAGGCCGTCAGTGGCCCATATGTTGCATAGGTACCCATCTCCATGACGTCTTCCCGTCTATGGTCGAATAATCGGCCACAGCCATTCCGAAGAACGCCATCTGTAATCTGAGCAACGACGGCACGAGAAAATTCATTGAGAGGGAAGTCCTCGATTCAGTGGCCGATTCTCTGCCATTACACTACGCTGCCCCTTGCATTCGCATTGTGGTGAGTTGTTGTTGCGATTGACTCTGTGGTGATGGTGTGTGCTTGTGGGGTGCTTCCGAATGACTGAAACTGACGAACGCACTAGTGCGTTCGCCAGCACGCGCGTCGGTCCAGCCAGCCACCCACTTCACTCTGCAACCCGGTTACCCCGCTACACAGAGGCAGGGTGCAATAAGACAGCGTGGATGCCTTTAGGGCGCATCAGTGCATTACTGTGTACCTACGCACCAGACGTGGACTGGACGCAGTGGCGTAGCCAGAACTTGATTTCGGGGGGAGTCCAATTTCGGTCAAATACTCTATTTTGCAACAGGGGTACCCTGTCGATTTTTTTGGACGTTGCACCATTCGGCTGGGGAAGCTTTAGACACTCTCTCATCCAATCTGTTTACACGCTTTGCGCTCGTTTGTCTGACTACATGCACTCCAAAACGTTAGCAATGTTGTCAAAACGGTCGATTTCCGTGCTCAAAATAGCGCCGCAGGCAAATTTTTTAGAGATAGCATAACGAACTTTCACGGTTTTTTTATGCAAAACAATGCGCCGCAGGCGAAAATTTGGCTCTTTAGTGCCCTTTTCATCATTATTTGCATTGAAATTGAGAAAAATGCCGATATTGGCACATTGCAACAGAGGGTACCAAGTCAAAAAATTTTGGCTTCGGAGAATTTCGGGGGGGGGGAAGCTTCCCCCCTCCGGCCCCCTTGGCTACGCCACTGACTGGACGTCCTCCCTCCTGCCTCCTCCATCGTCAATTGCAAAGCAGACTTTGGACAAAAAAAAGTAAGGTGGTGTAGCATCTTGCAATGCACCAGCAGTGTATTTTGCATGGAACAAAGAAGACAATAACGGGGCTTCGTATCATTGAAGCTTGTTGGGCGATTTCACCGATTCCAAAGGAATCGGCACTGCTAAAGAGTTCCAGGAAGTGTACACCGGTCCAATCTTTGCCGAAGCACAGAAATTTCGGCATGAAAGGCAACAAATGTCAGGTGTTGTCATCGTTAAAATAAAATACATACCTACATACAAATACAAATGAAGTGCTTTTTGAAGCGAGCTTGTTCCCTTAAAAAAATCGCCTCCACGCGCTTTTCTGTCCACAAAGCTTCCCACACATCGACCCGTCCAGTTTATTAGCCTCCCCTATAATTAGCCCCCCAAAATTATACACCTTCCACGCGAACGAAACAATTAGCCCCCGGGGGCCTAATAATAGTGTTTACGGTAATGCCAAACAAAGTCCGTACGAATTGACGGGACAACGCGTCACAGGACAGGAGGACCCACTCGGCCGAATCAGGCGGCGGCGTGGATGCTTGGTCGCTTCTTTTGCGATGTCTATGACTCACTCGCTTTGCTGTGCTGGTCTGGCTGGTAGTGCACGAGAATCGCGTTGTTGTACTTTAGAATGTTCCACGCAGAGCGATAACACGCTATTTGTGGCGCGTTGGCGAGCCGTCCCCCTTTCCATTCATAGCCAACAGCTCTATCTTCAATTCCACCCATTTCTTCGCGAGTGTCAGTCAAGAGGGCACTCTGCAAGTCGGTCGAATCCAAACGGAAATCAAAGCCAACGACGGGATGGAGAACAAGGACGAGCTCATCCCCGAGACGCGCGTCACGTACGCGCGCCTGGAGAGACTGCTGCAGGAGGCGCTGCAGACCAGGGCCAGGTTCAAGAGCTGCTCCGCCAAGAGAGTCGGCGACATGCAGGGCATGCTCGCCAGGTGTTTTGTCGCCTTTGTAGATTTGTGGTCGGGTCGCTTTGGTAGATCACGCGTGATTTGTGGAATAAGAGGCGTGCGAGTGTGGTGTCGTGGTTAGCATCCAGGACCGGAATCCCTGAGAACTCGGTTCGAATCCCAGCACCGCAATCGCCTTTTTTCCCCAACTCTTCAATTGCTTACAAAGACCCATTTTCACGCCCATTGCAGTCAATGTTGGAAGTAAATTGGACTTTTGAGTCGGATAGATCTGCATTATAAAATCGTGTCGCCGCGAGCCGCACGTGGAAGGACGGGCCAACTGTGGGATGACTTATCCCAGGGATGACGCGTGTCCGGAACACCCGCACCATTCATCGTTCCGATTGCCCAGTTCATTTCCAGATTTGACTGCACGGTTGATTTAGAATCGTCAAGGTGTCGATCGAGTGGTCGGTGCAGTCGGCAGAGCTGCCGGCCAGCGTCATACTGAAGACGCCCAGCGCGCAGGTCTGGGAAGAAATTAGCGAGAAATTCGACGATGGGACAGAGGTGAACGCAAAGCTCACTGCAAATCGCTCAGCAGCCCCCCCCCCCCCTCCCTCCAATTGTTCCCTGTTCAACGTTGCCTTGGCACTCGGTAATGAGAAGTTGAATTTGCACATGTGAAGGTACAGTCACTCCACCCTCCAATAAATGTCCATATACAGATAAGAAGAAACAGGAAGCAATGGCGCACAATGGACCTAGGTATTGAAGGACCTTTGGCAGTACGCCGGGGCAGCGGCAGGGGCAGCGTATGGCCTAGTGGCAAAGAATCGGCCTCTTCCGCGCAAGGTTCTGGGTGCGATTCTTGATGGAGCCACTAGATCGAGTATTTCACTCTCAATGGACTTTCTCGTGCCATCGCTGCCCTAGGTTATAGATGGCGTTCTTCCGATGGTCTTGGGCGAATTACGCGGCTCTAGACTGGAGGGCGTCACGGATATGGGTATGCTACCATGGCCATTGACGGCCTCCTGGTAGCGTTGCCCCTAATCCAACAACATACGCACTCTGCACGTGAGCCCTACGTAATCACGGTATTGTTCGTACATTGGAAGCTGCAGATACAGTGTCTAGCAGCGCCGAAACTGTGTCTTGCAGTCCTACTGTGCAAAACATTCAATTTGCACTGTTGAAGTCAGGCAGATTTGATGTAAGAATAACAAGATAAAAAACTCCCTGCCCCAATCCTGGACGCGACAGCGGTTGAACGGCCGCTCCGACAGATTTCTCAGAGTGCAACGCGAGTTTTCAGGTGGGCGAACACATAAAAGAGATGCTGGAGCCAGACGAAGAAGGCGACAAAAGGATGCGTGAAAATGTAATGTCATTCTGTTCCTTTATGTCCGCCATCAAGCGTTGTATTGTAATTGCAGTTGTAATTGTGATTGCAATTGTAGCGCTGATTCTCAGGCTCACAATCAGGAATGCGCCTTCTACGCGTTCTCGAAAGGCAAGGAAGAGAAACTGATGACGCCGAAGGTGTATTTCGTCGAGAGAATCGACCCGGCCAACGAAGACAGCGGCGTAATCGTCATGGAAGACTTGTCGGATCGAGGCGTCGTCAAAGAGTTTTATTGGTTTGCTTCAGGACTGCCACTGCTCAAAGACGTAAGCTGGCCGCAACGGATTTGCGTGTGCGTGCGTGTGCTAAAAAAAGCACAAGACAAAATGGTCCTCCTTCCTCTTTCAGCTAGCGGCCGCGCTGGCTCGCTTTCAAGCGATGACCCTGAAGGATCGTTCATGGCTGGAGGATCCCAATTTGAAAAAGACGTTCAGTGAACTGATCCTGCCCGCTTTGCCTGCTGACAAGGTGACTCCGGAACAGCTGAAGCAACAGACGGAGCTGGTTGCGGCCCAGATGCGGAAGCAGCCTCAGTACTACACCGAGGCAATGATCCAGATGTATGAGAAGATGGAACCAAAGAGTCGGGAAGACATAATCGAACAGATGACGTATGGCTCAACGGTGGGTGACCATGCTTTAATCAAACCAAATCAATGTTTTGTCTTTGCCTTGCTCATGCCTTGGTGATTTTCATAACGTTTTCCACATTTATTGGTTGACTTACCGTTAATAGTTGCTAAAACGTCTATTATTGGTTAGTAGTACTGTGTATACACGATATAAATGTACCTACCACTACATTTTTGCCCATAAAAGGCACATGGCATAGGATACCCCTTACCCCCGGGGGCACTATTGGAGGGGGAGGCACTATTGGAGGGGGGCTTCTATTGGAGGATTTACAGTATACCTGTAACTCATGCACAGGGTGCAAGTGGCGATGCATCATAACACTGTATCACTATGATTGTTGTCTTTGCCTTTCCCGGAAGAGTAGAAAGATGGCCCGCCACCTGGCACTTACCGTAAATCCTTCAATAGTGCCTCCGGGCACTATTATTTCAACCTCTCCTTACCCGGGGGCACTATTGGAGGGGTGGGGGTATAAGCATTGACAACTCCAGCAAACGCAGCAAGGCATCAAACGCAACGCACAACTGAGTGAGCTGCGCGAAACATGAGTACCAATTCCAGGCTCACAAGGAGCTTGGTATGCCGGATGTTTTGTGCCACGGCGACCTCCACCGCTGCAACATTTTCTTGAGGACGGACGAAAACGGTGACGAGCGACTGGCCGCCATCTTTGATTGGCAGGTTGCAAATTTGCCGTTCGAACAATGCGAACAATGTAGCCCATAACAAGGCACCGGCCTCTAAACTAATAGAGAATACTTTGTGAAATAAATCGAATCCGGTGGGAAATATATGCCTCAATTCGATCAAAGGCGCAGTTGGCTGATTTTGGCCTGTACCATTCTCTGTGTACTGAAAACGGTTTCAAAATATACCTACCTAAAATAGTAGCAGCTCGCAGCACGTGCAAGTTGTTGAAGTCACCATTAATCTCAAATTAATCCTCCTAATGTGGGAAACACGCTATGCATCCTCTTACCGTAAATCCTCCAATAGAAGCCCCCCTCCAATAGTGCCTCCCCCTCCAATAGTGCCCCCGGGTATGGCAAGGTTGAAATAATAGAGCCCCCCTCCAATAGTGCCCCCAGGGGTAAGGGGTATGTTGTGCCATGTGCCTTTTATGGGCAAAAATATAGTGGTAGGTACATTTACATCGTGTATACACACTACTGCTAACCAATAATAGTACGTTTCAGCAACTATTAACGGTAAATCAACCATTAAATGTGGCAAAAGTGATCAAAATCACCGAAAAATCGGCAATTTTGACAGCGAAACTAGCATTACCATTCGAAATTTTTAGGTTGAAATAATAGAAGCCCTCCCCTCCAATAGTGCCCCCCTCTCCAATAGTGCCCCCGGGTAAGGAGAGGTTGAAAAAATAGAGCCCCGGGGGCACTATTGGAGGATTTACGGTATTTTTGCTTGCAAATATTACGTTTAGGCCTTGCTGCGAAACTTTGTTGCAATAATCATACGGTAACGCTACTCGAGGCAAATTTCCCGCTCTGCAATTGCTAGGTACGTATACATTTGACGATTGCAAAGAATCTCCGAAAGAATGTTACACGCCCACTTTAGTTATGCCACGGCGGTTCACCGGTCAAAGACTTGGTGCGCTTTATGCCGTCGTCGGTGGACGGGCCGACGCGGAGGCAGCACACGATGGCGGTGCTGCGGCACTACTACGACACGCTCACAAAGGAAATGGGAGACGAACCGGTGCCTTTCACCATGGAGCAACTCGTCCAAAACTATAAGTTCGTGCATGTTGAGTTCGCGGCACGCCTTGAACTTTTGCATCTAAACTACTAGTATGCTTGTCTCTCGCACGCACGCACGCACGCACGCACGCACGCACGCACGCACGCACGCACGCACGCACGCACGCACGCACGCACGCACGCACGCACGCACGCACGCACGCACGCACGCACGCACGCACGCACGCACGCACGCACGCACGCACACACGCACACACGCACACACGCACGCACGCACGCACGCACGCACGCACGCACGCACGCACGCACGCCCGCACGCACGCACGCACGCACGCACGCACGCACGCACGCACGCACGCACGCACGCACGCACGCACGCACGCACGCACGCACGCACGCACGCACGCACGCACGCGCTCACGCGCTCACGCACGCACGCACGCACGCTCCTTCAGGCAAATCTTCAAGAATGGCGCGAAGGTAGTGGGAGGCGTTCCCTTGCTCGTTGCCATGGACAAGCTGTTTGAAGAGGCGGAGGACAAAGACAAGGCGAAGGAAGGCATGCTGAAACACGCCAGAGACATCTACGAAGAACTCATTCAGTTGGAAGACGAAGGAAAAACACCGTGGAAGTAGGACAGTTGCATTCATGCTGGTAGAAACACACTACTAGGCATTGCAGTTGAGATACTGGGATTGGTGTCCGATTTCCGAAGCTGCGCGCGTCTTCAATGATGTTAAACAAATACAGTGTGTTGTAATGCAGTATCGAACGCACTCATGCAAGCGTTTCATTCTTATCTATATTACTAAAGCACAATGTCTGTCTGTCTGTCTGTCTGTCTGTCTGTGTGCAACGCAGCCCAGAGAGTTGTGCTGGATGGATTGAGCTAAAATTTTGTATGAAGCTGCCGTGGGAAACTTCACCGTCATTTAAGGGCCGGATTTGCGATAGCTACCGTAATTCGTGAGTTATGCAAATTGCGCATACGTGTTTGATCGAATTTGAGAATTCAGTGTCAATTCTGCTTGGGATATATGTAATCGACCGTGCTGATCACGAATATCACATCCGTTTTCCAGTGCGATACCGTAATCGCGAGATACGACGCATTGAATATGCAAATTGCGTTTGATCGAATTTGAGAATTCAGTGTCAAATCTGCTTGGGGTGTATGTAATCGACCGTGGTGATCACGAATCTGGCATTCGTTTTCCAATCTGCTGCAGTAATGACAAGATATAGCATTATCCTTTTCTACAGTAGTATGACTGTTTGTTGGTTCTGTCTGCAATGCAGCACAGAGTTCTGCTGGATGAGCTTGAGCTGAAACTTCTTTGTATGAAGCTTGCTTCGCGCATTTTACCATCAAAATAAGAGTGGCACTACTGAAGCTATCGTAATCCATGCGTTATGCAAATATAAATGAATTATATGATAATACAGCACATTTTATGCGTGCTTCTGACTTATCAGAAGTGTTTAGAAAACAGTTCTGTACAGATCAATGGTGTAGTGCCTATGATGTCCGTTACTTTTCTGGAGCTCCTGGGATCAAACCTCTGCCATAAGAATACTTGTAACTTTTTTGTTTATAACTTTTTTGTTTTGCACGTGTTTATGCTATAAAAACTTGAACTTTTTATTATTTTTTACTTTGTTTTACAGGTGTTAGCGCTATAAAAACTTGTATCACACGCACATGCACGCACGCACGCACGCACGCACGCACGCACGCACGCACGCACACGCACTGGACATGGACAGCGCACGTACGCACATGCACGCACGCACGCACGCACGCACGCAAGCACGCACGCACGCACGCACGCACATGGACACGGACACGCGCACGCACAAGCACGCACGCACGCACGCACGCACGCACGCACGCACGCACGCACGCACGCTCGCACGCACGCACGCACGCACGCACGCACGCACGCACGCACGCACGCACGCACGCACGCACGCACGCACGCACGCACGCATGCACATGGACGTGGACACGTGCATGCACGCACGCGCACGCTCGATCGCACGCACGCATGCAGCACACACGCACACACACACGGACGCACCCACGTACGCACGCACGCACGCACGCACGCACGCACGCACGCACGCACGCACGCACGCACGCACGCACGCACGCACGCACGCACGCACGCACGGACTCGCGAGTGGGCGCACGCACGCATGCGCGTGTATGTGTTAGCGTTTTAGTTGTGCGTTGTTTTAGTTTTTCTTGGCATTGAGCACTGATCGTCGACGCATTAAACGTAATAAATGAAATATTGTGGTGCGTTTTGCCCGGTCCAATGGCCCAATGAACTTGGATTTCCCCGAAAAAGAAAACGGCTGAAAACAATTGATGCGTCCGCGTCCGCTGCTGCGTCCGATAAAAACTTTCTTAATTTTAGGCTTTGCTTAGGCTTAGTCGAGACCTTGCTTAGGCTCATGCTTTGGCTTTGATTTGGCTTAGGCTTATGCTTCGCTTAGGCTTAGGCTTAGGCTTAGGCTTCGCTTAGGTTTCGGACGCAGGACGCGGACGCAACAATTGTGCTTTGCCAAAAAAAGACGACGTAAGGAAGACACAAGCCCAAGCCCGCCGAAAACCGCCCGCCCACGGCGCGCTGGAATGGAATCGGAAGCGTCGGTCCGCGATCCTAGCTTAGACCAGGTCCAAAGGCCTTGCGCCTGCAGATCAAGGTGCATGAACATACATATGTGAGCAATCATGCAGATTACAAAAAAGCCTATTATTATTAGCTGACTCTGAAGGGCTGATTAAAACAATTAGCCTACTGCCTATATGGGATTTATGGTGTGTCTGCTCAAGATGGTATAGTGCCTAATTTTTACTATCGAATGTAATGACTGGAGATGTAATGACGCAAGAATAAAGCGTTACAACAAAAAAGGTGAAATGTTTTCCTGCATTGCAGAAGTGCATTGGTTGCATTGGTTGACTTCCTTTGGCTTTTGCTGCAGCACTTTACAGATTCGTCATTGTTGTTTTTAAACTGAGCATTCACAGCATGATTTTATGACACATTGTATTGATGATGAGTCACTACTGAGGACATGAAAATATTGATAATGAATCACTCTGAGCACGTTTTTAATGATGAATGACAAATGACAAAAGAGATGAAAGGTTTCTCAGATATAGCAAAATCTCTGCCTATTCTCGCCCCCAACCCCCCATTGGTCATTGAGCTGCTCGACCTTTTGGGGGCCTCTGGGCGATAAACTATTTTCGGGCTCTCCCATTCTCTCCAGCCCCCCTCCCCCCCCCCCCCTTGCACCGGTTCATGGTCTCCTTTGTGTGCGCGTTTTGTGCATGTTTCGGATTGTTCGTGCTGGGTTGCGAGAGCAAAACGTTTTTGAACATACATTGTACAACACACACAAACAGACACACCGAAAAGCCTATGCTCTCCCCCCCCCGCCACATAGCATCACCACAGAAAATAATACAAAACTTCTGCAAATGAGTCTCAGCGCATGTCTCCAATTTACGTCATCGGTGTGTTGATATGAAATTTATTTAAAACAGAGTGGGTGTTACAAGCATTTCTTTAGTATTCATGCAAATGCGTTGGTTGACATGCACTGGCTTTGGTTGACCTGTATTCCAACACTTTGCAGTTTCATCATTGCAGTGCTTCATCATTGTACAAATGAGTATTCTCAACATTATTTTATTTCATGAGACAAATTGATGTTGAACCACTTTGGAGAACTTTGCAAGCAGGAGTCCTGAGTTGAAGCGGCTAGTACCTCATAATCTACTTACAACTCTGTGCGTCCGGGCTATAACTCTTGAACGGCTAGACGGATCCGGATTGGCGATGGCTCGATCGACTCGGTATCGTCTGGCATTGCGTCAGATGCTATGCGAAGCGGATATTAACTGGCGAAAATACTACTCTGGGACAAATATTTTGGTGCGACTAATGTTTGTCGGACGGCGATACGCGTTTCTTAGAAAACCTGCATGCGCCGCTGTTTTTGGTAACTCTCGAACGGCTTGACGGATCCGGACAGATGGCTTGATGGACTCGGCCTCGCCCGACATTTCCATGTATGCTATTCGTTTCGGCAATAAGTATCTGTAAGTGGCGAAAGTGGCGAAAACAAGTGAAAACGGTGTATCTATGCAAACATGCGTGCATCCACATCCACGTACAAGCAAACAATAATTGACGCGTCCGCATCCACATCCCGTTCCATGGAAACAACCAATCCTCAAAACTAAACAAATCGACTGCAGTATCGCATGCATGCACGAATAATGATGCGATGCAGCTCGTGCCAACATTCGTCAGAGTCGCTAAAAACGCTTTGCGAAAATACGAACCACTGAAAAAGACGCGTCGACCTAGGCGCCCTGGCAACCAGAAAGGGGGGGATTCGGCACGCCCGCCAGCTCAGGACCGATGGACGCGTTGGACTCAGGAAGATCTTCGCAGCCAGTTGGAATGACTCGGACGCCCTGGCAACCAAAACAGACAGATTTGGCACGCCCGCCAGCTCTGGACTGATGTACTCGCGTGGTGGACGACTCGGGCAGATCCTTCGCGGCCAGTCAAGGTGCTCTACACGCGAACTTTTCGGCACGCTGAACAGCTAGCATGCTTGTCACGCGAACCAGTCGGCCTGTTGGCAGCTAGAGCGCTCGTCATGCAGACTAGTCAGCATGCCGATCAGCTAGCGTGCTCGTCATGCAGACCACGACCCACTGAATACCTAGCTAGCGCGCCAACAGACGAACTGGACTGCATGCTGAACAGCTAGCATGCTCCACAGGCGGACTGGATGGCACACTAAACGCTAGTGCACTCGTCACAGGGGATGAGTCAACCCACTAACAGCTAGCACGCTTGTCACACAGACCAGTCAGCCTGCCAAACAAGTAGCGCGCTCGTCACAGGGACGAGTCGACCCACTCAACAACTAGAGTGATCAACAGGTGGACTGGATCGCAGGCGGAACAGCTAGCGCTCTCGACAGAAGGACTGGCCTGGATGGCACGCCGAACAGCTAAGCACTGATGGACGCAGATGCTCGACCAGCAGACAAGCAGGTGGACTGGATGGCACACTGAACAGCTAGCATGCTCGACAGACAGACTAGCCTAGACAGCATGCTGAACAGCAAGTGCGCTCGTCATGTGGACCAGTCAGCATGCCAAACATGTAGCGCGCTCGTCACGCGGACGAGTCGAATCCACTGAACAGCTAGCATGCTTGTCCCACAGACCAGTCAACCCACTAAAACAGCTAGCATGCTTGTCACATGGACCAGTCAGCATGCCAAACATGTAGCTCGCTCATCTCGGGGGACGAGTCGACCCACTCAACAGCTGGCACGCTTGTCACATGGACCAGTCAGCATGCCAAACAGGCAGGTAGCGCAGTCATCACAGAGACGAGTCAACCCACTGAACAACTAGTGCAATCGACAGGCGGACTGGTTGGCACACTGAACAGTTAGTGCGCTCGTCATGGGGATGAGTCAAACCACTGAACAGCTAGCGCGCTCGTCACGTGGACAGTCAGCATGCCAAACAGGTAGCGTGGACATCATGGGGGACGAGTCAACCCACTGATGGGCGGACTGGACGGCACGCTGAACAGCTAGCGCGCCCGACAGGTGGACTGGACTGCACACAGAACAGCTTGCACGCTCCACAGGCGGACTGGATGGCACACTGAACAGCTAGTGCGCTCGTCAAGGGGACGAGTCAAACCACTGAACAGCTAGAGCACTTGTCACACAGACCAGTCAGCATGCCAAACAGGCAGCGCGCTCGTCACTAAGACGAGTCGACCCACTGAACAACTAGAGTAATCGACAGGTGGACTGGATAGCACACTGAACAGCTAGCGCTCTCGACAGACGGACGGGCCTGGATGGCACGCCGAGCAGCTAAGCACCGATGGACGCACATGCTTGACAAGCAGACAAGCAGGTGGACTGGACGGCACGCTGAACAGCTACCGCGCTTGTCGCGTGGACTAGTCAGCATGCCAAACATGTAGCGCTCGTCACGGGGACGAGTCAAACCACTGAACAACTAGTGCGCTTGTCACACGCACCAGTCAACCCACTGAACAGCTAGCACGCTTGTCACATGGACCAGTCAGCACACCAACAGGTAGCGCGGTCATCATGGGAACGAGTCAACACACTGAACAACTAGCGCGATCGACAGGTGGACTGGATGTGGGCGGGAGGGGGGAGGGGGTGTCCGAAGGCCGCTACGGGCGTCTAGTACGTTATACTAATCACCGTCTCGAATTGTAATCGGTCAAGCGATGGCTACTGTATGAATACGCCGTCTGCAACAACTGAGTCACATATCGGACACTGCATCAAATCGATTCATATCAAATCGAATCAATCAAATCAAACTTATCAATCAAACGAATCAAATCTACATATGCCTAAAGTGCCTAAGGTGTATGCGATGTGTGATGATGTGATAGCCATAGCCCACAGTGGTGCAATGTTGTAACATACTAGGTACAGGTGGTACCTTAGCTTCCTTTGCTCCAATCTGTCGTACTGTAGTCGTCACGCAGGAGTCGCACGTGTTACTGTTTGGATCTCGCAGGAACGGGATAGGATTTGCGTTCTTCTGGGAAATATTGATCGTACGATAATTGTATTGGTGTAGCGATATTTTAAAGTGCAATGGAATTTATGTATTCTGAACTAACGTGGCTCCCAGCCATTTATTTACCCCACTCATCCCTAGGACCGTACCCACACTTTCCGTGTTGCGTTGTCGATCTCTAACACCGAAATATGCAAGCACTGAGTGCTTATAGAACGTTCAGACCTTGAGTTCGGGTTCAGGTAAGCGCAGGATTGTACATGAAGGTTCAGGACCAAAATACTTGCAGAGAAAGAAGTGCGTGAGTGGTTCGGGACGAGAGAGGACCCTGAAGGTTGTACCATGTACTTATACGCTTCACAAATTCACGGGCCGATGCACGCACGCACATACGTCACGTTCACGCATTGTGTTAGTTACAGGTATAGGTAATTAACGTTCACGTTGACGCGTGGCGATGTGATTGAATGCGAAGGTGTGCACATTTGTAGCTGCCGATCCATTAGGGGGCTTCCCGGTCGGTCCAAGGAGGTGAATCTGAACGAGCTTAATGACAGCAACTTTCCAGTGGCAACTGAGGTGCAGAGTAACAAAATAAGTTTATAAATAGTTGAGAATCCCACGTCATGGCCGTTTAGCTGACAAACAACGCAGAAAGCATCAAGGATTCCATTCTCAAGATGGCCTCAAAAACTATTAATTTCACGCTATTGGAGGGTGGCTTGGCGACTCTGTCGCTCGCCGGAGTCGTTCTTTATCCCGCAGTTCTATTCGTACTGATCAAGAACCGAGCGGTGCCACCGTTTAACAGCTCCTTTTATCAGCTGAGCATCGGCTGCGGCTTCTTTGATCTTCTCGTCATGGTGGATGGGTACGCGTTTCACGCACCTGTCCGGTAGGTGCTGTCTTCCCTATGCATGTATTCCAGTACTGAAGCATATGGACTGCGTGACTGCATATGGCGATTGGCCGACTGTTTTTAAAGTTATAAAGGTTACCATTAAAGTGCACGATATCTGTTGGGGGGGGGAGGGGTGGCATAGTTTTGATAGCTACACGATGTTGACGTGCATCGCTACATCAACATTCGTACCTAACATCAACGCTACATCGACACCGTCGTGCAATCGGAGTGACTGTTTAGCTGGAATCTCCCATGGATCTTCGAACCAGGTGATGTGATCCTACCAAGCATCGTGTCTGTGATTCTCGCGTCGGGGATGACAGGACAGCAGCTCGTCACGTCTCTAATCGGAGTCAACAGAATGATGGCAGTCGCTTGGCCGGTGAAATTTCGAAAGGTAACGACTTGCAACTGTAATCGGTCAGATTATTACTGGATCTGTATTAGGAGTTGTACACATGCCACTAGACGAAATTTGGTATGGCATACCGTATCCTAAATACCCTATGTGCGTGATTCACAACGCAAAGTTAAACAAGTTCTAAACAATTTAGATGCCGTTTTTAAACTGGATCAGCTCGTCTTGAGGGCACATTCGTAGTAGTAGTGTTGTGGTTCAGTTGTAGCACTTCAGTTTCAGAGTTCAACTGCTTGTTTATAGCTCTGGACATCTGAGAACACACGGCGTCTTCTGGTCCTCATTGCTGCGTTGTCCCTTTGGCCGACTGTGTTGCCCTTCGTCAGTCCGGTCACCTTTGCCTATGTCCCACCGGCCAATCAATCAGGGGCCTCTTGCACCAACAATTACTGCCATTTTCACTGCTTGACATAACCGAATTCCTGTGTACAATGGTCAATTTGAAGGTTAGAGTCCATAACTAATATTGTATTCAGCCACCCTTATTTATGGGCAAACTAATATGTCACTCATAATTGGACGTAAACGCGTCTTTAAAGTATCTGATCACCAATAAGTACTTTGTATACAAATGCTGCTCGGTGCAACAAACCCCCGCGAAGCGTTCACCCTTGTCAATCAGGTACGTCTCGGGAGTGGGGGTCCGATGAATTGCATTACATTTTTTGCTGGTAATAATTTGTAATGAATTGTTGCAGATACCGAGCATGTGCATGGTTTTGTTAGCAATCTTCACGACTGCGTTGGGCGCCGTTTGCTACGCGATCGCGCTGTGGGCACTCATTCGGCAGCGCCGGACGAACGTGGCCGAGCGCGCCGACGAGAAAGAGGCCCGTCAAATGGAGGTGCGGCTTCCTTTTTTGAAGGTTTGAGGGGCACTATTGGAGGATATAGCTTAAGCTTTGAGTATAGGAAAGCTTGTTTTCCGAATGCTCTATCTATTTTGGGTTTGAACTTATGTGAAACGCAGCATGAGGCATGTGATCAGCATCAAGCTTATTTTACAGATACAGCCGGAATTTTGCAGGCCCGGTTGGCGCTGTGTGGTGCGTCCATATTTCTGGTACAAGGGACTATCGGCACCGGCTATCTTCTATACATTCTCTTGCCACATGTAAAGGCCATTGAAATAACCATGTGAGCCGAGTTTGTACGTACATAGATGCACCGTTGGGCGTGAAAACTGAACAAATGAAGAGCGTAATAAACAGCCACTTATCAATTTTTTGTTTGCATTATTTTGAATATATTTTTTAAAATTGCCGACAAAATAACGTGATTCATGCACCCTTTCAAAATCCGATTCGTTGCAGAACCGTGTCGGTCTCGCTGTTCTGCCATTTGAATCCCTACTCCATTTTGGTGGCCTCGAGGCAGACGCGCCACAAGTTTCTAGAGACATTCGGGTGTCGAAGCAGTAAAGGCAACGCCACGAGGCCGCAGCCAACAAATCCAACTTGACTAACCACGAACATGCTCTCTCCTGGTCGTGCACATCAGGAGACCGTCGATTTGAAGATTCAGGCTCATGACAGATCTGACTGTGTCGTTTGTGTCTCGTTGTGCCTGTGTGTGCGTGTGTGTGTGTGTGTGTGTGTGTGTGTGTGTGTGTGTGTGTGTGTGTGTGTGTGTGTGTGTGTGTGTGTGTGTGTGTGTGTGTGTGTGTCTGTCTGTCTGTCTGTCTGTCTGTCTATTTTCTCAAGTGTTGCGTTTGGTGGCTATTGCCGCCGATTTGTCGTGTTTCGGTTGTACAATGATTTCTGCATGGCAATTGATGATTCGATTGGTGACAATGAACATCACCAATCACCGCACCAAGACCACACTCATCCATCCAGTGAGGGACACCCTCGTAATGAATTAAAGTTTGCCAAAAAACCCTCCAATCCACGACGATTTTGACATGGACTTTATGCGGTATACCTACCTATACCTAGCTAGGTTTTCGCGCCACGTTACAAAATGAAGTGAAATGTATTGAAATGATGCAGAGCAAGTTGGCGTGCGTTGCGACAGAATTCGAACCCTATCAGACGTGCTAGTCACGAGAAACACTAGATTTTTTGACATGGCTTTCGTAGAAATGCTGCCGTTTGAGCGGCGCGCAACAAAATTTGATGAAATTTGGCGTGTAGGCGCAGAACAAGTCCAGGTATGTCATGTTAAAATTTAAGTTCAATCGGACCCTCTGGTCAAGAGAACGAGACTGGCAAAGTGGCGTCTATTACTTTTTTTTGGCCCACAGTGTATACCTAGCTTGAGGATGCGAGGACGAGTGCACTCATGCGGACGCTTCTTCCATTTGTAATGATCTGCGACCAGCAGAGACTATTGTTCGCTTTACACACAGCTTTCAAAACACCTTGCTGCATAGATGTGGTTCTTTTTGCCATTGCATTGCGTGGTCGTTTTCTTGTTAGGCGCCATTTATACATGCTTCGATCCGCCCTGCTGTGCGCAGCGTGGTGCTGAAGCTGCTCCGCTCAGCAATGCTCCTCTTAGTTGCGTATTGGCCAGCAACAAGTGTAGCGGTTCGACAGTGACCCGAAGTACCATAGTTGGCAAGTACTGACTGAGAGTTCAGACCCGTAGGTTCGAGTGGTTCAGTCAGGTTCAGGATCGCCCCTAAAGGTTCAGGATTTAAATCGAGAAGTGCGTGACTGGCTCTGTGCTGGGGGATCGCGCAAGGAACGTGTACCACGTACATTCACTTTATAAACGACGTAGGTACATTAGGGCCAGGGTAGGCACGCACGGATCTACCTACGTCAGACGCGTGCATTGTATTAGTTACCGGTAATTAACTTTCATTGCGAAGGATGGGGGTCGTTGCATGCGCAATTCCAAATCCATTTGGGGCTTCCCTGTCGGTCAGAGGCAGTAATCCCTGAGTGGGCTTAATAGATTTCAATTGGCAAGTAAAGCAGTAACCTAGTAGACATTTTTAGTCAAGAACTCCACGTGATAGACTGAAACAATATACAGAACTAAAACGTTACTAGTTACTAAAAACTACTCTAATTCCGCACATGGCTTCGACCATAATTAACTTCAAGCCCCTTGACGGTGGCTTGGCCACTCTCGCGCTCGCCGGAGTCGTTCTTTATCCCGCAGTTTTGTTCGTACTGATCAAGAACCGAAAGGTGCCACCGTTTAACAGCTCCTTTTATCAGCTGAGCATCGGTTGTGGAATGTTCGATCTTCTCGTCTTGGTGGACATGTACACATTTCACGCACCTGTCCGGTAAGTGCCGTCTTCGAAAACACCGCAATTGCTCAAGTTCTCCAAAATAATAATACCCCCGGGGTACTATTGGAGAATCAACAGCCCAGGGCACTATCGTCTGAATCTGTCATGAATCTTCAACTGTGCATATTCGTAGTGACTACTGCGCATGTCTCCTTCTAGCTGGAATCTGCCATGGGTCTTCGAAAGAGGGGATGTGATACTACCCAGCATCGTGGCTGTGATTCTGGCGTCCGGAATGACAGGACAGCAGCTCGTCACGTCTTTAATCGGGATCAACAGAATGATGGCAGTCGCTTGGCCGGTGAAATTTCGGAAGGTATGGCGAGCCGTAATCCGTCAGATTTTATTTTTTTTTTAGTTTGGGGCTCTGTTGTTGTTTTATACGTGTCACTAGACTAATACATACCTATGCATTGTAGCTACAATGTGTTATTGTACGGCCTTTCAGTTCTGGACATCTGAAAACACTCGACGTCTTTTGGTTCTCGTATCCGTGTTGTCTCTGTGGGCGTCCGCGCTACCTTTTGTCAGTCCGGTCACCTATGAATACGTTCCACCAGCCAACCTATCTGGGGCCTCTTGCATCTACGGCTACTACTGCAGTGCTTGACACCTATAACTGTGACTTCTTTTGAGACCTAAAAGAATTTTGCATTCACCTAACATTTTTGTACATTTTTGTATAGGTATTTGACCTACATAACATGTACCTACGACGGTAAACTTGATGTTGAGTTTGGTAGGCAACTAGCTAAAACGGATGTACGGGTATCGGTTTGAAATGGCATACGTACGGTATGTGGATGTCAGACGAAATGGGGTACAAACGACGTGTGTTTGTGTTTTCTCACAGTCTCACAGAAAGCGGTTGAAAAGTGCATACAACGACATCCCTTTGAATCGAAGCACTGCCACGTGTGTGCGTGTGTGTGTGACCTACCCTGCAGTTTCAACATATTGAACTGGGTCGTGACTATCAAAACCTTTCAAAACAAATATTAATTGGTGCAAGAGACCCCATGAAGCGTTCACTCTTGTAAATCCGGTACGTACAATTCGTTCGTAGTAATTTTTCAACGTATAGGTACCGTCAATCCTCCAATACAGCCCCCTCCAATAGTGCCCCCGGGTACGGCAAGGTTGAAATAATAGAGCCCCCCTCCAATAGCGCCCCCGGCGGCAAATGTTGTGCCATGTGCCTTTTATGGGCAAAAATATAGTGGTAGGTACATTTATATCGTGTATGCATACTGCAACTAACCAATAATAGTACGTTTCAGCAACTATTAACGGTAAATCAACCATTAAAATGATCAAAATCACCAAAAAATCGGCAATTTTGACCGCGAAACTAGCATTACCATTCAAGATTTTTAGGTTGAAATAATAGAAGCCCCCCTCCAATAGTGCCCCCGGCCCCCCGGGTAAGAAGAGGTTGAGAAAGGGGGCACTCTTGGAGGATTTACGGTAGGTGGTGCCGCTGCTCGCATTCCAACATTGCTCGGATTACGTTAACAGACGCATGCCATCTTTTCGACGTCCCAGTCTGAGACAGGGAAGTCTGAGACATATTCTTTTAGAAATTATTTTAGATTCCGTTCTTTTTTATGGTTCAATTAGCGATCTTCACGACTGCGTTGGGCGCCGCTTGCTACGCGATCGCGCTGGTGGCACTCATTCGGCAGCGCCGGTCGAACGTGGCTGAGGAGAAGGAGGCCCGACAAATGGAGGTGCGTCAATGCTTGAAAGGAATTGAGTGACTGCAAAGTATTTTACGTTGTAGTTGTGCTTTTGTAAAGTGCAGTACGAACGTCGCTCATTACCCGGAATTTTCCAGGCCCGATTGGCCCTGTGCGGTGCGTCTATTTTTCTGGTACAAGCGACCCTCGGCGCCGGCTATCTGCTACTCATTCTCTCGGGGCAATTCGCAGGCTTTTTTGAAAGGGCAACGTGAGTGAGCTTGCAATATGCATGCGAATTTAAAACTGAGACAAATACGCTGCCTGGAATTAAAAATTCTGGAAACAACGTGTGTGCCTTGTGGAAACATGAATACCCTAAATTCTGCAATAGTACCCAAGGGTGTACACTTGGCAACCTGGGCACAATTTTTTTTTCGGGGGTGGGGGGGGGTACCATTTGAGCATGGGCAGAATAATTTGAGCGTCGAAATTGTAATTGTAAACTAAATTTTGCAGTGGAGAATTGACGGTGTTTCTTTTCTTGTAAAACGTTTAGGCCGTATTTCAATTCCCTTCTCCCTGTACTTCTGTACTTACGATTGCAGTAACTCCTCTAAAGAGCGTTGTCCACTGGGCATCACCTTGAGACAGATAGCATCACCATTTGCTCATACCCACGTATCTTGAATAGTTCGTGAAACATATATAAATAAAACAAAATATTCAATCAATCAATCATTATCTCTCTACACGACTCGTTGCAGAGGCGTCTCGATCGAGCTGTTCTGCTACATGAATCCCTACTCCATATTGGTGGCCTCGCGGCAGACGCGCCACAAGTTTCTAGAGACATTCGGGTGTCGAAGCAGTAAACGCAACGCCACGAGGCCTCAGCCAACGAATCCAACTTGAGCAATAATCACGAGCATGCTCTCGAATTGTGCGTCGTACACATCAGTATTGATGTCCTTGATTTGAGGCAGGCTCCAGCATGACAGATCCGAATAAATCAATCGCGCCACGTTCCACAGAGTGTAGTGCACTCGTTGTGCTTGTGTGCGTTCCCTCTCACGTGCTGCTTTGGTTGCTATTGTAGACTCGTCGTGTTTCGCAGAGTGGCGCCGGGTTTCGCAGAGTGGATGCTGCTGTTCACAGCCATTCTATGCTCCATTGAGCGCTGTGGACGGTGTCGAAGGGAATAGTCAGTATTTCCGCCCACGTAGAATTAGAATAGTTTATTTCCGCGCACTAAGTACACATCAGAGTGTTGAATGACCGACCGATACGTGCCGACGATTCTTCTCGCACCGGTACTGTACCTATAACGGGGGGTCCCGTATTTTCCAATTCCCCCAAACCTCCCCACAGAATGTTTAACAGGATTTTTACACAAAAATGAATATAAAGCACACAAGAAGTATACACACTCTTCTGCGTATGCATGGCCGCCACTGCACAATGTATGTACCATAGGATGTGTTAGGAGGCTTGTTGCGGAGGGAAAACCGCAGGGAGCGATTCACACTCTATAACATTGGACACATTGTGGTTGTGCGGGCGCGCATTGCGGATTATCATGTGCATGTCAGATCGACAGGCCATATGCCGCTTTAAAGGTGCGCCTTGTTTGCGGTCATTCAAATAGGCGATTAGTGACTGCCGATAGTGAATGCTGTATTCTTGCCTTCTATACCGTACTGAGCACCGATTCGCAGGAAGCGATTTCCAGATGCTTTGTTTCTCTGCGTCGCGACTGGTATGTTGGCTTGCATGTACCTCTGTATTTTTATACAGTACACTAAAGTGTTCGTTTTGTCTTGCGATTTCAGGCGCCGCTTGGCTGGCTCCTTACCGGATGGGTCTTGTGTACGCCGCAGACCGACTATCAGTTCGTGCCGATCGAGACTATGTGCGACGAAGTGGCGACGGTGCGAAGTCGAGAGCAGGAAGCGGAGGAATTCAGCCGACGTGAAGCGGCGCACATTCGCCAGAAGAATGAGAGCTGCTCAACAGCAGCGAGTTCTGAAAGCGAATATCGCAGCGATGCGTCGGTGCCAGTAGGTGAGTACATGCTCGCGTCTTCACGCAAAGTCTACAAAGTTGTGAAACGCGTAGAGGCAAAGAATTGCCGTCGTCGATGCATGCAATGCAACTACTGTAAACCCTATAATGAGCACCCCCCAGGGCTAATTGTTTTGTTAGAGCCGTAGAAGGGTGTATACTTACCGTAAACCCTATAATTATCCCCCCGGGGGCTAATTTTTTCGTTCGAGCGCTAGGAGGGTGTATAATTATAGGGGGGGGCTAATTATAGGGGGGGCTTATAAACTGGAAGTGTCGATGAGTGGGAAGATGTGTGGGCAAAAGGGCGCGTGGAGGCGATTTTTAAGGGAAAAGCCGCTGTGCACACACGTTGGTACACTCTAACACACTCTCACACAGTCTCACATGCACATACGTGTACATACATACACACACGCGACCATACATACACCCAGACATGGAAACATGTGCCTTTTAGACGATGGTTCATTTAGGGAGGGGGTGTAATTATAGGGGGGGGGGGGCTTATTAACTCAAAGTGGTCTTGGGAGGGTGTATTATTATAGGGGGGGGGGCTAATTATAGGGGGGCTAATTATAGGGTTTACGGTATAAGGAGGGGGCTAGGTAATTATAGTGGGGGCCTATAAACTGGAAAGGTCGATGTGTAGAGAGCGCAAAGCGCGCGGGGGCGATTTTAAGGGAAAATGGCCCATTTAGGGAGGGGGTTTAATTGTAGGGGGGGGGACTAATTATAGGGAGGCTAATTATGCAAAGGGCTAATTATAGGGTCAACGTTATGCAGCAAAATCAACTAGAATCCGTACATCTCATTGTTGTTGTACCTCATCATGCGCACATGTCATCTCATTGCTGTGTGTACATCGCAGGCGCGCGAATGGACCTCTCACAGAGGGAGTGTGAGCAGGCCGGAGCCGAGCTGGCGGTGGCGCGGCAGGACCGCTTGGGAGCGATTTTTCGAACCAAAGATTACGATTCCGAATCGGAAAAATCTAAACAGCAGACAGAGGGAGTATCCGTTCTGGGTGTCACCATCCTGGGTGTCACCAACGGAAGACCCTCGTGACACCCAGAGTGGTGACACCCAGAACGGGTGCTCCCTCTGTCTGCTGTTTAGATTTTTCCGATTCGGAATCGTAATCTTAGGTTCGAAAAATCGCTCCCTGAACGGCTTGCGCGCCCTGGAGCGAAGTCGCCGTCTGCTGAGCAGCGTCGCCCGTCGCGAGATCGAGAGCCGTCGCGAGGCGCGCGAGGACGTCGCGACCGTCGAAGCGGAGCTGGAGGAGATCGACGCGAGAGTGCGCTCGATGCGGGAGCGGCTGAGACGCGGACGCGAAGTTCTCGAGGCGACGAGAGCGGAGACTAGGCCGCGTGGCTAGAAGCGAGACTGTAGACGCTGGGGTGGGATCGCGAGCACCGTCTTGAGTGTCTAAGGGAGGGTGGAGAACTGGTCTTCTTGCCACGCCCCCAGGAATTTGACAGAAGCGGCTCGGGTCGAGCAGAGGGCCGCTCGCGCCTATCGTTACATGAGCACCAAGCTCGATATGGACTTTGTCGACATGAGAAGCAGGCTGTCCAACGTGTCGCAGGAAGGAAAAGCCGAAGAGCGCCGATGTCAGAAGACCCTGGAGAGCAAGCTTTTGGCATTCAAGAATCTCTGGCGAAACTTCGAGCAAGCCGGCGACTTCGTGCGCGCGTTCAATGAGACCATACACTCCATACTCGCAGAGTACATTGACTTGAAATTAACCTATGAACGGCTTCTGTTGAACGAACCGCCCGTGTTGTGAACGGTTGCTTAGAGCGGAAGCGCTTGCGGTCACCGTGTGACGAGTGATTTATTAGAGCAGCGGCTTGATGATGGCGGTGTTACAACTTGCATGCAAGAACGAAGTTGCAGTTGCGGACTGCATTTGCATAGTGGCTCTCTATTGAACGCACCCGCGCTGTCATGATTATACATGGGGATGCTTTTGCCGTAGTTTTTAGGTGTTTCATCTTTGTTCTGCTTTCACCTTCCTTGCACCGCTAGCGAACGGCTGCTGTCGGGAATTCTTGCAAATAACATGCCAGTCTGGTGCACTAGAAGAGACACGTATGGCTCTAACGTACTGTCAGAGGCGCACGATTTCGGTCGGCAGCGAGCGAGTGCGGAATGGCTACCGTCACAGCGTGTACATGTGTACTGGCTATTATTATTGCCTTCGTCGGAGTGGTAGCTAGTGGAGCACCAGTAGACGCTGACGTGAAGGCCTTTCAAGAGCAGCTACTGTTCGAGATCTGCCCTGTGGAGGATGAAGCGCCCAGTGCAGTAGCTGGTCGCAAGCGCCAAAAGAGGAGCTTCTTAGTTCCTTCGTTCGCTGACGCGTGAGTCATCATTCAATGACTCTGATAGCTCCGCGCTCACCCACTTCTCACCTTTTTAGGTTCGATGCGTTGCCCCTCCCGGAGCCTGCGTTGTCCGCCTACGAGCGAGTGGTGGAGCTGCGCGTCGAGCTGGCCGCCAACCGAACGGAAGCGGGGAAGAGGCTGGAAGAGGCGAAGACGCGAGAGAGGACCGCCTTCGAGCAGTTGAAGCGCCTCAACGAGCGCACCGCGGCAGCGGACGCGAAACGGGACGCGGCTAGGGAAGCGCTACGGGCCGCGCGACAGAACGCGACCACTGAGCAAGAAGCGTTCGAAGAGAAGCGGCGCCGAATGGACCGAACTAGAGACGTCAGTGTTGCTCCAGATGGGCTTACTCATCGGAAAATACCCTGTAGTGTAGACGCTGCAACAGGAATTCTCCCTCCTCTACCGCTTCGCATACCGTGCGCGCGTGCGTGCGTGCGTGCGTGCGCGCGTGCGTGCGTGCGTGCGTGCGTGCGTGCGTGCGTGCGTGCGTGCGTGCGTGCGTGCGTGCGTGCGTGCGTGCGTGCGTGCGTGCGTGCGTGCGTGCATGCGTGCGTGCATGCGTGCGTGCGTGCGTGCGTGCGTGCGTGCGTGCGTGCGCGTGCGCGCGCGCGTGTGTGTTTTTACCGAGACCTTCCAAGATCACAACACTTACATTCGCGGGCAATATTCAAAATCGATCCAAGGCTGCAGTTGAATCATAAACTAAACACCTATGGTAGCGAGTATTACCTTTTCATTGTGTTTGAATTGGCGTCAGTTCTTTGACGACCAGCGTTCCGCATTGTTTGTCGCTAGGTATGTGTTGCCAGTAGTACTGTACTACATATAGTACAGGTTCTCATTGTCTGTGCAGGCCACGGCTGTGGACGTGGAGCTTCAAGAGAGCATCAACAGAGACATGTTGGAGGACTGCGAAGGAAAGATTGAGCGTGTCGACTCCAAGATCGCCGCCCTCAATGCGGGCGGTCAGAGAATTGCAAAATATGCCGATGAGATGCGGCATGCGTTTGTGGCGGCCGAAGTGTATGCTCTAGAGATGAAGCTTCTGACCCAACCATTAAATGAGTCGACTAGAGCCCACACGTAGCGACTGCGGGTGTAGGTACAACTACAAGGGCAACATCGGATGTGTAACATCGCTTCAATATGTGGCTTGTGCGTTTGAATGTTAAGTCGACTTGCAAACTGTGCTGTGACATACATAAAGGGAACTGTTGATTTGAGCGGACGGTTCCAGAGAACGCTCGGAGCAAAGCGGACCACATCACCGACTCCGTCCTCCTGCCTGGCCGATCAGGTTCATGATCACTCTCTAGGGAGCGTTTGCATCGTTGTTTCTGCTCGCCCGCTTGCCCATGTATAACCCAGCACAAGTGCCTGAACTAACGTCCAGCTTATTTATGCAAAATAACGACTGTAACTCATATTGCACATTGTATGTTCAATATGGGTATACGCATAGGTACCGTATTGCCGTATACTATGCGGTATGTGTATTCTATACTGTAAGGTTTGCAAATATCTAAGTACCATGTATGTAACGCCTAAAAACGTAAAGTCAACTGGTAAAGTTACTCCCGCGACACACACTGCAAGACATGCGTGCTAGGTATGTAGAATCATTGCAAGCCGAGGTAGATAGATTTTTTACATGGGAACATATTTTCTTGTTCGCTACCTACCAGTAAGACGTGCAGTGCTGCCGCAATAGTTGTAGTCCATTCGAAGCCAAAGTTGTGCGTACCGATGCCGCCCAAAATCGGCCCAATAAATCCTCTGAAAAATTGTGCAGAACTGCAGAAACAGTTGGCCTAGCACTCGCAGCTTAGCTCGCTCGCTCACACACGCACGCACGGACGCACGCACGACGCACGCACGCACGCACGCACGCACGCACGCACGCACGCACGCACGCACGCACGCACGCACGCACGCACGCACGCACGCACGCACGCACGCACGCACGCACGCACGCACGCACGCGAGCGCACGCGCACGCAAGGGTGAGCAAGTTTAACTAAAGCTGACCCAAAGGAGTAGCTCGCGTAATAGATTGCGGTTATGACGCCACACGTCCCAAGAGAGTCATCGTAACCATGTGACCTGAGAAGATTGCGTACTTGAAAATCATATCAACGGTATCAGCAAGGTTATAGTACGTAGTTGTGCAATCTTTCCATTAACACAGTACGCAAGCTCACTTCACAATGTCCACAGTAGCCTGATAGGCGGGAACGTAGAGCGCAGCGCCCGCGACGCCCAGCAAGGAAAGCGCGCCCGCAACGCTGACCGCAGATCTATAACGTCCTTGCTTGCACATAGGTAGGTATTGCAGTTCCTTCCTATACGTACATTACCAATTCATGTACAGCATACCGTTGCATAACAAATTAAGGAAAAGTTTGCAGGTGGCTGCAAAAAAGGAGAATATGTGGCGCTCCTTTAGGTCCACTTTGAAAAAACGCGGTATTAAAGTAGTCACTTCATCAGATGATCAACTTCAGTATGGACAAACCGTGTATAATCGAACCAAACGCAGCAACACGTCACATATTCGGCGTTTGTTGTGCGAGCCATCGCACACAGCCACAACACCACCACCATCAATCCACCCTCACAAACTCTTTCATCTCTCTGACGATGCACTGTCATTCATAGGCATTGGGTGGATGGACGGGGTGGATGGACGGACAGAAGCCCTCTTTGGATTTCATTTTTTGATGTAGACCGTAGATGCCTGCGAAGTTTCATTTCAATTGATGCAGGCGCAAGTGGGCGACGAACCAAAAGCTAGGCAGGACCCACTTTTTATAACATTTCCAAGTACATCTCGGTAATGCACAAGCGTATGAAAACGTGTTATGACTTAATCGATTCCGCCTTTGAATGCGCTTCTTTTGAGCCACCACGCGCCAGAATTCGTCCAGGAAATCAAAAATAATGCGCGATCAAAGTTGTAAATTTTGTCCAAAATGGGGGTCTGCTAAGAGGGTCGAGCTGCCAAACATGGAAATCGGAGCGCTCCCATTGTCGAAAGTGAAGTATTCCAGGTCCAGACGAGTAACTTTCATCATTACAGCACAGCCCTGCGACGAACGGTTGAAGCGCCTATAGCTAACAAAATTTCCTCAAAATTACCGAAATTTAAGTTGGCAATATCTCAAAGTGTGGTGAGAATTTCAAAGGTCATGCAAGCGCCGTGGACTCACCTTCAGAAATAGTTCACGAAACTCAAAAAACATTTGGGGGTTTACTCGGCTTTTTTTCGAGTTTTACTCTTGTCTGCCCAAAAAAGCCCAAAAAACGGCTATGTCCAAGAAATATGAACAAAATCGGCCATAAATCGAGATCCGTAGCACCTGAAGAAATTTCCCTTGGAGGCACAAAGTTGCCATCATATACCGCGTGCTCACGCCAAGTTTTGTCCCAATTGACTGAGGCGTTCCAGAGCGGCGCCCCAAAAAGTGTGTGCAATCCGTTCAGGCAATCAAGAGTTATAAGCGACTGAAAATTCAAAAAGCCGCATTGAAGAAGTTGTCACATATTAGGGTTGTACGCTGACGCGTACACCCTGATTATTGACTTTTCTTGTGTGCGTGCGTGCGTGCGTGCGTGCGTGCGTGCGTGCGTGCGTGCAGAGTATTGTACGCTGCGCTTCAGTCGCGCGCAGCTTCCAAGTCCAATTCTTCAAAGCGCGCACTTGTTGAATAGACGTCTTAAGGGCGGTGCGGGACCGAGGAGGGGGAGGGCGATTGCGCAGAGCAGCGCTCCGGTCGCCATCAGGGCCCGCGGCCTGCTCGTCCAGTCGACGGCGTAGCCCACGCCGACGCAGGCGACGCTGAAGCTCAAGGCGGCCACCACAAACAGCGCCACCACACCAATGGGGCCCAGATCCAGCTGCGGAGAACGGAACAGCTGCTTGCAACGTGCACCAGTGTAAGTACAGTATGCACATGCGTGCCCGCGGCATGCACGCTAACGTGCACACCGTAAATCGCGCACAGCAGGCGCTATGGGCGCTCACTTTTCAAATGCTATCTTCCAGACTGGGCACTCGGATCTACGGTGCATTTCATTGTGCCTACACTTACACCTATGTAAGGGCACCTCTCGAACGTGTGCCTCGAGAAAGGGTTGGACCACTCCGCAGGTGATGGCTGCGAGGGCGGCTGCGCAGACGGGCAGCAGTGTGGCGGGCAGTCGTAGGAGGGAGAACATCCTCGAGACCATCACCGCCTCGGTTGTCGCCTCTGAAGGGCAATTTTGGCGATGGTAGGAAAGGGGAAAGATACAGCGAGGGATACTTGGCGTAGCTTTTAGGTGTGTTATACTATATGAATTGAGAGCGAGTGGCTCAACGGCAAGGCGTCGTGCTTGTCGCGCTCGTGGTCGGCGGTTCGACTCCCTTCCACCGAGTTCACTTTGTCACTGGGCAGAAAGATGAACTTTGCCCATGGTGCAGGGCGGCTCCGCGGCTTGGGCCCAAAATCCGTGCCAGGTGGGCGGCCCACCTTACATCGCCCGATCTTCGCGATTGTTTACGACTTTGTGCTGTGTGGTGGTTTAAAGTGTGCCCACCACTTTGTCGGAGCAACAGGATCCCTGCGAGGCCATGTGCGATCGTGACGAGACCCAACACGGTGAACGGCAGCTGGAAGCCTCCCCACTCCTTCAGCGCACCACCCACAGCGGGTCCGATGCAAACGCTGACGCCCACGCAGGTCGACACCAAGCCCTGTCAGAGTACCGTATACCTGTATGTATATATAGTCCTACAGTACTGCACTACACGCATGCCACGTTTGCACACGGCGCAAACGTAAATTCACGTCGAGTTTGTTCAATTTTATTCGCTGCAGGGTGTGGGGGCAATTATAAACAGGGTTGCATGAAAAAATCTTTAAATTTTCTTTTAATTGACTTAGGAGCCATCATTGGTGCCAAATACCTGTACTATAAGATACTTTTAGCCTACTAGAGTGTCAAACACAAGTAATAGTGGTTCCCTAAAGCTTTTAGAAGCGTATTTAGCAACGTTTTAGTCAAATGGTGACTTATCTGCTGCCTCTAAATGGTCGTGTACGGTATCGCACTATCTTGGGAACCTATTGAGCTTGGTTTTGGTGCTAATAAGCAAGTTTATGCATGATTAGCTACTAATGGTATCATCTAAACACCATTTAGACGCCTTTAGCCACTCAGAAGCTACATTTTACCCAAAAACAAAAAAAAATTAACTAAAAAAATACAACGTTTTATTTCTTAGAAATTTGTTTTTATTTCTTTTTGGAGCAACCCTGATCATGAGGAGGGGGGGGCTTACTGGACGGGTCGATGCCTGGGGAGCTTTGTTGGCGCAAAGCGCGTAAAGGCGACGTTCAAGGGAAGTTGTATTTGCACGTAGATACCGGTATGTGACGTGATTTTGCATTTGCACTGTGTGTGTGCGTGTGCGTGTGTGTGTTCCGCTCGAGAGCTGACGACTAGTCGGTTGCGTCGGCTTGGAAACTGCGAGGTGAGGAAGGTCGTGGCGGTCGTGACGAGCGCCGCGAAGCCCAGGCCCTCCGCGAGACGCGACAGCAGCGCCCAGCAGAAGAACCACAGGCCGGACGGGCACAGGGGCAACGCGCTGGAATGGATGGACTACCATAGTACCGTAAATCCTCCAAAGAACGCCCTCCCCTCCAATGAACGCCCAGGGTAGAGGGTACCTAGGTTGAAAAAATAAACGCCCACTCTCCAATGAGCGCACAGGGGCGTGCTTTAGAACACAGTTATGCAATGAAATGCTTGTCAAAAACAGACATTGTCACGCAGTATTCTACGTTTGGGTACTGTATATTCCCTGTACGCACGAGAACAGCTATTGTTTAGCAGCTGCAGAAGGCGATTTGCACCAATAACTGTACAATTTTCATGTTTAGCTAACGATTATTGGGTCTGCACAGCATTGTTGAAACACCATTTAAGTAGTTGAGTTTATAAACGCCCCCCCCCCTCCAATGAACGCCCCTCCCCCTCCAATGAACGCCCAGTGTAGAGGGTGAGTTGAAAAAACGAACGCCCAGGGCGTTCATTGGGAGATTTACGGTAAATAGTTCCCTGTTCCCTTGCCCCGTAGAGTGCACTCGCTAGCAGTGCCTCAGCCGTTCTCCCGTCCACCCCAGCACCAACCCAAAGAAGATGGAGGCGACGCCATTCATCAGCAGACCCTCCACGCAAAGGTTCTTGACACCGAGCACGGGAATCTGCAACGTGCGCAACACATTGCCCAATGTAGTACGTACCGGTGTAGCACTCATTGGACACCGTTCCTGCGCCGTGCTGCGTGTACGTGCGTGCGCTGCCGGTTCGTGTGTGCGTGTGAGACCAACCAAGGCGCCGAAGCAAGGCGTCGACAGGAAGACGATGCCTTCGAACGAGCCGAATATGAGTCCGGTCGCCGCCTGGCTCTGCCCCTTCTTTTCCGCCTGTGGTGCAGTGCGCCCTCTTTGTAATAATATTCAAAATGCGCATTCGCAGGAAGAGCTTTATAAACCAACAAATACTTAGAAAACCGTTCTATATGATGGTGATGCTGGGTCATTGCCGGAGGGAGAACAGACTTGTGGGCGTTACATAGCTTATGGTGGGTAGTGGGTAGTTGCGCAGTGGGCTAATTGAGCTGAAATTTTGTATGAAGCTTGTTTGGCACACTTTGTAGTTAAAATAAGAGTGGCACTACTGAAGCTACCGCAATCCGTGAGATCTGCAAATTGCGCGCACGTGTCACATCGAATTTGAGAATTCAGTGTCGTTCAAAGTTTGGTGAAAGTTGGTCAAGCGGTTAAAAAGTTATTCGTATTGTTCACTGTGTCAAACAAAAAAAACACCCTGTAGTACATGCCATCTGTGTTTGTGCGTGTAGTGTGCGAGCGTGCATGCCTGTGCGCCTAGTTTTAATGGACTTTCCCAACTCATACAATTTTTTCTCTGACCTCTGACCAGTACTGTGGCAGTGCAGAAGCGATAGTGCATGGAAGCTGGAGTAGTGCATGCTAGCATATGCGTGCATGCGTGCAGGTGTGTACGCGTATGTCTGTCGGTGCGTGCGTGCGTGCGTGCGTGCGTGCGTGCGTGCGTGCGTGCGTGCGTGCGTGCGTGCGTGCGTGTGTGCGTGTGCACATGCTCAAAGTCACAATGGGCTGTTCTCTAACAATTTGGCACTGCAGAAAGGGCGAAGAACATACCTATGCTATGCTAACAAATAGATGCATTGTATGTATTGTATGTGTGCACACGCATTTTATGTGCATTGCACACATGAAGTAGGATGTGCACATTTGCGTGCACTTAGTAAGCGCTGCCTACACTCATCAATTAATTAGATGTGTTTCATTCACTGGATGATAACGGCAAACAGCCAGCCAACTTCAAGCTAAGCGCCTGAAATCAATGTTAAATGTGGGCAAGCTTGACTGTTGCATTTTAAATTTGGTAAACACTTTAAAAGTTTAAACCTAAGACTCTTAAAACCTCCTCTAATACTGTCCAGGATAAAGATAAGTTCAATGCATAGTGCTGGCAGGCGCAGCTCGGAGGTTTACACTGTACATGCATGCAATATTGCCTGACACTTGACAGCTTGGGGTTACCTAAGTTACCCACCTATAACCTAAAGAATTTGCCCAATTACCTATCTACCTAGCAGAAAGATCTAGCTTACCTAACCTACCTAAGGCGTTTTTGCGGCCAGTTTTACCTAACCTACCTACCAAAAAATGAAAATCGTCAAAATTGCCATTACTAATGACCACTTCTGAGCACTTCCGTCCTGAGTTGTAAGCGGCTAGTACATTCAAAATCAGCTTGCTACCATATACACACTATAAGCAACGTACATAGGCGTCGTAGACACTGTAGAGAGTCGGATGCAATGTACCTCTTGGGGAAAGAAAGGCGCGATGCAGGAGTAGGTCATCTGCGCGCTCAACGTGCCACCGCACAGCAAAGCCATGGTCAGAACGTCGCGCAGTGACAATGGCGCGTCGTATGCTGAATCGCAAAAACGATGCACCCTCGTGCGTCGTCCATCCGTAACCTTTCAGGAGGCGCCTACCGCCTACCCATTAATTAACCACCCCCCCAGGAGGATGATTGCTTCATTCGAGCTCTAGGAGGGTGTATAATTACAGGGGGGGGGACTCAAAGTGGCCTTGGGAGAGTGTATAATTATAGGGGGGGGGGCTAAATATAGGGTTTACGGTATTTCTGACGGTACCGTAGATGTCATATCTAGGAAGCCCGTTAATTAAACAAGCTTGTCGATTACCACTACCTCTCTCCCCCCCCCCTCGCCCCAGAGGTTAGGTCGGAATAATAATAATAATAATAAATATAGGGTTTACGGTATATACGGAATGCACGGTACCTACTTGCAGATCCATTAGGTGGCTTGCGCACTACACACACAACACACAGCAAACTAACCCGTCGTCTGAAGAGGAGAGAGGAGGGAAGTCGAACTCGCTCGTGTAAGAGGTGAAGTATCAGAAACAGGTGGCGCCGCATTCTCTGCTTCAGGAAAGTTTGGGTCATCGTCCTCAAATGTGTAAACACGTAAGTAAGGTAAGTAAGGCATTCTGTAGTTGCCAAAACCAATAAATACCAACATTGCTGTTCGATAGTATTGGCTCTGAAATGTTCTAAGGCTGTGAGTGGCTTGCTTTCTTTACTACTGTATGCGTAGATACTCTAACTGTATGTGGATGGGAAAGGATCGAACCGTAAATCCTGCAATAGTGCCCTTTCTCAAAAAGTGGTTCCCCCTTCAACAGTGCTCCCGGTTAAGGAAAGGATTAAATATACTGTGACAACAATTACATGTCAGCAGGCTCTAAACGGTTTTTCAAAATAAGGAAATGAACTGAACGCACAGCAAAATCGGCAATTTTGATTGCTAAATGTGTTCTACTGAAATGAATCTGAAGTTGAACCAATGGTGCCCCTTCTCCAATAGTAAATCCTCTAATAGTGCCCCGTGTAAGGAAACGTTGAAAGTGTAGTGCGTGGGCAGACTATTAGAGAATTACGGTAGATCATGGTTTTGTTAGCGTCAATAGCGGTTCCTAGGGCGCCACGATGGTCCATTGCCGTGCCCCTTCCCACCCCCATTTAATAAGTTTTGAACGGCAAACCGATTTCTATCTGTTTTTCTTGAATAAACGCATTCACATGGGGAAAATGTGGTGTGCTGCAAATTGAAGAGATTCATACCGTCATTTGCGTTGCAGCTCGAATCGGCAGCGTCTTTTGCTGAACTTGAGTTACAATACAGTCCGTCCACTTCAACAAAACTTGACCAGACTGTGTCTAGTGAGGGACTGAGGGCCTTGCACTTTACTCAGCAAGCTCAATTGGACGGGCTAGTGAACTACTAATACTACCAGGCTTGGGCAAATAAAAAAAAACAGCTTTAAAAAAAGTTTGTTTTTCTTTAAACGAATTTAAAAAAAAACTTTGTAAAATTGGTCCAAAAAGTGCTTAAAAAAGAGAAAAACGGTGGTTTTAGTGCGTTTAAACCGTATATACCTACTTAGTAGCAGCCTGGATGAGCTAAATAATCATAATCTTATACTCTAATCGCCGTGTCCTTATGTTTGTATGTGTGTGGGTCCGCACCTGGATCTCTGGAAGGAGGGATGGTGGGAGGGTGGTATATGTGTTGTAGTAATAGTCGGTAGGTGGTGACGTGCAATTGTACTCGGTGGTCCTGCTGTACTTCTCTATGAAAAGATATGCAGGGTTTCTATTGCTACTGGTGGCTGGAGCCTGGGGAGGGGGCAAACAGGTGGGGCGCGTAGGCCTGCCCAAGGGTAGTGTACACGCCGAGTTTCAGACCTGTAGCCCCCAAGACGAGAGAGAAATAAATTTTTGAAATGTGAATTTAAGTAACAAAAATCGACTTCTCAACACTGAGTCAATGGAGACTGGTGAGAACTGTGGCGCGATAGTCCCAGTGTACTAAAGGTGTGTATGGACTTAGTGCAGGACCGATCCGATTTGGCGAAGTCCAAGGTCGTGATCGACTTCAACACCCAGTCTGTTGAAGACCATGCACTGGTCAGAGTGCGCCAGCGCCAAATTGTTAGAAAACAGTCGAGCGGGACTCTGAGGGACGCACACACACACATGGCATGGTTGAGAGCCACTAGAAGACCATGATGAAGATGGTCAGCGACTTACTGCCTAACGCCTTCTATGTGAACACCACTGCACACGAGCTCACACCCAGCACCCACACAGAGATGCTTCTCACTGACACACACTGTGGCATATGTACTGGCATACGACTTGCGCTTTTCACTAGGGGCGAGCCGCGAAGCGGCGAGCCTAAAGGAGGCGAGGCGCGCAGCGCCGAGCCCGCTAGCGTCGCGAGCCGCGAAGCGGCGAGCGACCTAGCGCGTGAGCGCGCGCCGAAGGCGCGCGCGAGCGCGCTAGTCCTTTACTATAACCGCCGTGTCTGTCTGTCTGTATGTCCGCACTTTCCCCGGAAGCTGGGCAAGCCGTGGAGGGCTGCTATATGGGTCACAGCAAAGGTCGTGTGCACCTCACGTGCAATTGCACTCGGTGGCCCTGCTGTACTTCCCTATGAAAAGTTATGCCGGGTTTCTATTTCTACCGGTGGCTGGGGGCTGGGGCGGGAGCAAGGTGGTGGGGCGTGTAGACCTGTACAAGGGTAGTGTACATGCCAAGCTTCAGACCTGCAGCCCTCAAGAGAAGAGAGAAATGAATTTTTGAAAGTTATTTTTTTAAACAAAAATATGTTTCTCAACAGTGGGTTGATGGAATGCGGTGAAAAAGGTGGAGCGATGCTCCCGCTGTGCGGAGGATGGTTGTACGCTAGCGCATTTTTTTGAAAAAAGAAAAATAAAAACAACCATATCGCAAGCCTAGGGGTCAAAACACTGACGCATGTTTACGAGTCGGTTACCTAACCTACTTCGCCAATTCAATGGGTGTCCACCAAGACAAACAGGCTTATATACGCTTAAGTGTTAATGTTTGCGACCCGATCCATTGTAACTGTAGGTAAACACAATGCTCATCGAACCTTCTAGAAATAGAATGTTTGTTCTGTTCAATTAACCACGTGTAAACATGGATATCTCAACACTTGCCTATTTAGGCTGCCTAGAACAGAGTGCGATACTTCCAGCATGCCAAGGGAGTGCAGGCACTCAGTGCAAAATCTGATTTCGTGGCGTTCGAGGTCGAGATCGACTACAACACCCACAGCACCATGTACATATCAGAGTGCGCCAGCGCCAAATTGTCAGTGAACAGTCCATTACCACTCTGAGTACTCGCACATGCACGCACGTGCGCGCGCGCACGCAGCAGGCACGCACGCGCGCGCGCGCACGCAGCAGGCACGCACGCGCGCGCGCGCGCGCACGCAGCAGGCACGCACGCGCGCGCGCCCCCCCCCCCACCCCTGCACGCGCGCGCGCGCTCACGCACGCACGCACGCTTGCACGCGCGCGCGCACGCACGCACGCACGCACGCACGCACGCACGCACGCACGCACGCACGCACGCACGCACGCACGCACTGGCGCGCACCTGTCGCGTTTAATACTAGGGGCGACGGGCGAGCCGCGCAAGCGGCGAGCCCGGAGGAGGCGAGGCGCGCAGCGCCGAGCCCGTTAGCGTCGCGAGCCGCGAAGCGGCGAGCGACCTAGCGCGTGAGCGCGCGCCGAAGGCGCGCGCGATCGCGCTAGTCCTTTACTATAACCACGGTATTCTGTCTGTCTGTCTGTCTGTCTGTCCGTCCGCACTTTCCCCAGAAGATGGGTAAGTCCTAGAGGGCTGCTATATGGGTCACAGTAATGGTCATGTGCACCTCACGTGCAATTGCACTCGGTGGCCCTGCTGTACTTTCCTATGAAAAGATATGCCGGGTTTCTATTTCTACTGGTGGCTGGGGGCTGGGGCGGGAGCCAGGTGGTGGGGCGTGTAGGCCTACACAAGGGTAGTGCGCACGCTGAGTTTTAGACTTGCAGCCCTCAAGACAAGAGAGAAATAAATTTTTGAAATGTGCATTTAAGTAACAAAAATCGATTTCTCAACACTGGCTCAATGGAGCCTTGTGAGAATGGTGGTGCGATAGTCCCAGTGTACCAAGGGTGTGTACGGACTTAGTGCAGGACGGATCCGATTTGGTGAAGTCCAAGGTCGTGATCGACTTCAACACTCAATCCGTTGAAGACCATGTACTGGTCAGAGTGCGCCAGCACCAAATTGTTAGAAAACAGTCCAGTGGCACTCTGAGGCACGCACGCACGCACGCACACACACATATGGATTTATTGAGATGTGAATTTAAGTAACAAAAATCGATTTCTCAACACAGAGCCAATGGAGACTGGTGAGAGCAGTGGCGCAATAGTCCCAGGGTACCAAGGGTGTGCACGGACTTAGTGGAGGACCGACCCGATTTGGTGAAGTCCAAGGTCGTGATCGACCTCAACACCCAGTCCGTTGAAGACCACGTACTGGTCAGAGTGCACCAGCGCCAAATTGATAGAGAACACTCCCTTGTGACTCTGAGCACTCGCACACGCACACACACACACATGGTATGGTCGAGAGCCACTAGGAGACCATAATGAAGATGGTCAGCGACTTACTGCCCAATGCCTTCTGTGTGAACACCACTGCACACAAGCTCACACACAGCACCCACACAGAGATGCTTCTCACTGACACACATTGTGACATATGTACTGGCACACGACTTGCGCTTTTCACTAGGGGCGAGCCGCGAAGCGGCGAGCCCAAAGGAGGCGAGGCGCGCAGCGCCGAGCCCATTAGCGTCGCGAGCCGCGAAGCGGCGAGCGACCTAGCACGCGAAGCGCGCGCCGAAGGCGCGCGCGAGCGCGCTAGTCCTTTACTATAACCACCGTGTGTGTCTGTATGTCCGCACTTTCCCTGGAAGATGGGTGGGTCCTGGAGGGGTGCTATATGGGTCACGGCAATGGTCGTGTGCACCTCACGTGCAATTGCACTCGGTGGCCCTGCTGTACTTCCCTATGAAAATATATGCAGGGTTTCTATTTCTACTGGTGGCTGGAGCTTGGGGAGGGGGCAAACAGGTGGGGCGCGTAGGCCTGCCCAAGGGTAGTGTACACGCCGAGTTTCAGACCTGCAGCCCTCAAGACGAGAGAGAAATAAATTTTTGAAATGTGAATTTAAGTAACAAAAATCGATTTCTCTTTACTGGGTCAATGGAGACTGGTGGGAGCAGTGGCGCAATAGTGCCAAGGTACCAAGGGTGTGCATGGACTTAGTGGAGGACTGATCCGATTTGGCAAAGTCCAAGGTCGTGATCGACCTCAACACCCAGTTCGTTGAAGACCATGTACTGGTCAGAGTGCGCCAGCGCCAAATTGTTAGAAAACAGTCCAGTGGGACTCTGAGGCACGCATACACCCACACATGGCATCGTCGAGAGCCACTAGAAGACCATGATGAAGATGGTCAGCGACTTACTGCCCAACGCCTTCTGTGTGAACACCACTGCACACAAGCTCACACCCAGCACCCACACAGAGGTGCTTCTCACTGACACACACTGTGGCATATCTACTGGCACACAACTTAAGCTTTTCACTAGGGGCGAGCCGCGAAGCGGCGAGCCCAAAGGAGGCGAGGCGCGCAGCGCCGAGCCCGTTAGCGTCGCGAGCCGCGAAGCGGCGAGCGACCTAGCGCGTGAGCGCGCGCCGAAGGCGCGCGCGTGCGCGCTAGTCTTATACTCTAATCGCCCTGTCTGTATCTGGGTCCGCACCTGGATCTCTCGAAGGAGGGATGGTAGGAGGGTGGTATATGTGTTGTAGTAATAGTCGGTAGGTGGTGACGTGCAATTGCGCTCGGTGGCCCTGCTGTACTTCCCTATGAAAAGATATACAGGGTTTCTATTGCTACTGGTGGCTGGGGGCTGGGGCGAGAGCCAGGTGGTGGGGCGCGTAGGCCTACCCACGGGTAGTGTGCACGCCGAGTTTCAGACCTGCAGCCCTCAAGACGAGAGAGAAATAAATTTTTGAAAAGTGAATTTAAGTAACAAAAATCTATTTCTCAACACTGGGACAATGGAGACTGGTGAGAATGGTGGCGCAATAGTCCCAGTGTACCAAGGGTATGCATGGACTTAGTGCAGGACTGATCCGATTTGGCGAAGTCCAAGGTCGTGATCGACTTCAACACCCAGTCAGTTGAAGACCATGTACTGGTCAGAGTGCGCCAGCGCCAAATTGTTAGAAAACAACCGAGCGGAGCTCTGAGACACGCGCACACACACACACACACACACACACACACACCTACACACACACACACACACACACATGGCATGGTCGAGAGCCACTAGAAGACCATGATGAAGATGATCAGCGACTTACTTTCTGCCCAACGCCTTCTGTGTGAACACCACTGCACACAAGCTCACACCCAGCACCCACACAGAGATGCTTCTCCTCACTGACACACACTGTGGCATATGTACTGGCACACGACTTGCGCTTTTCAGTAGGGGCGAGCCGCGAAGCGGCGAGCCCAAAGGAGGCGAGGCGCGCAGCGCCGAGGCCGCTAGCGTCGCGAGCCGCGAAGCGGCGAGCGACCTAGCGCGTGAGCGCGCGCCGAAGGCGCGCGCGAGCGCGCTAGTCTTATACTCTAATCGCCCTGTCTGTGGCTGGGTCCGCACCTGGATCTCTGGAAGGAGGGATGCTGGGAGGGTGGTATATGTGTTATAGTAATAGTCGGTAGGTGCTGACGTGCAATTGCACTCGGTGGCCCTGCTGTACTTCCCTATGAAAAGTTATGCCGGGTTTCTATTGCTACTGGTGGCTGGAGCCTGGGGAGGGGGCGAACATGTGGGGCGCGTAGGCCTGCCCAAGGGTAGTGTACACGCCGAGTTTCAGACCTGCAGCCCTCAAGACGAGAGAGAAATAAATTTTTAAAATGTGAATTTAAGTAACAAAAATCGACTTCTCGACACTGAGTCGATGGAGACTGGTGAGAACTGTGGCGCGATAGTCCCAGTGTACGAAGGGTGTGTACGGACTTAGTGCAGGACCGATCTGATTTGGCGAAGTCCAAGGTCGTGATCGACTTCAACACCCAGTCCGCTGAAGACCATGTACTGGTCAGAGCGCGCCAGCACCAAATTGTTAGAAAACAGTCGAGCGGGACTCTGCGGCATGCACACACACACACATGGCATGGTCGAGAGCCACTAGAAGACCATGATTAAGATGGTCAGCGACTAACTGCCCAACGCCTTCTGTGTGAACACCACTGCACACAAGCTCACACCCAGCACCCACACAGAGATGCTTCTCACTGACACACACACACACTGTGACACACTGCTTGCGCTTTTCACCAGGGGCGAGCCGCGAAGCGGCGAGCCCAAAGGAGGCGAGGCGCGCAGCGCCGAGCCAGCTAGCGTCGCGAGCCGCGAAGCGGCGAGCGACCTAGCGCGTGAGCGCGCGCCGAAGGCGCGCGCGAGCGCGCTAGTCCTATACTATAATCACCGTGTCTGTCTGTCTGTCCGCACTTTCCCCTGAAGCTGGGCGGGCCCTGGAGGGGTGCTATAGGGGTTGTTGTAATAGTTGGTTGGTGGTGACGTGCAATTGTACTCGGTGGTCCTGCTGTACTTCCCTATGAAAAGATATGCAGGGTCTCTATTTCTACCGGTGGCTGGGGGCTGGCGAGGGAGCGAGGTAGTGGGGCGGGTAGGCCTACACAAGGGTAGTGTGCACGCCAAGTTTCAGACCTTCCGCACTCAAGACAAGAGAGAAATAAATTTTTGAAATGTGAATTTAAGTAACAAAAGTCTATTTCTCAACACTGGGTCAATGAAGACTGTGGAGAGCAGTGGCGCGATAGTACCAGCCTACCAGAGGTGTGCACGGACTTAGTGGAGAACCAATTCGATTTGGCGAAGTCCAAGGTTGTGATCGACTTCAACACCCAGTCTATTGAAGACGATGTACTGGTCAGACTGCGCCAGCGCCAAATTGTTAGAAAACAGTCCAGTGGGACTCTGAGGCACGCGCGCACACACAGGGAATGGTCAAGAGCCACTAGGAGACCATGATGAAGATGGTCAGCGACTTACTGCCCAATGCCTTCTGTGTGAACACCACTGCACACAAGCTCACACACAGCACCCACACAGAGATGCTTCTCACTGACACACACTGTGACATATGTACTGGCTCGACTACAACACCCACAGCACCATGCACACGTGAGAGTGCGCCTGCGCCAAATTGTTAGAGAACAGTCCATTACGACTCTGAGTACTCGCACATGCACGCAGCATGCACGCACGCACTCACGCACGCACGCACGCACACACTGACGCGCAACTGTCGCGTTTAAAACTAGGGGCGACGGGCGAGCCACGCAAGCGGCGAGCCCGGAGGAGGCGAGGCGCGCAGCGCCGAGCCCGTTAGCGTCGCGAGCCGCGAAGCAGCGAGCGACCTAGCGCGTGAGCGTGCGCCGAAGGCGCGCGCGATCGCGCTAGTCCTTTACTATAATCGCCTGGTCTGTCTGTCTGTCTGTCTGTCCGCACTTTCCCAGGAAGCTGGGCGGGCCCTGGAGGGGTGCCTTATGGGTCATTGTGGTAGTCCCCTCCCGGTGACTTGCAATTGTACTCGGTGGTCCTGCTGTACTTCCCTATGAAAAGATATGCCGGGTCTCTATTTCTACCAGTGGCTGAGGGCTGGGGCGGGAGCCAGGAGGTGGGGCGCGTAGGCCTATGCAAGGGTAGTCTACATGTCGAGTTTCAGACCTGCAGCCCTCGAGACAAGGGAGGAATAAATTTTTGAAATGTGAAATTAAGTAACAAAAATCGATTTCTCAACACTGGGTCCATGGAGACTGGTGAGAACTGTGGCGCGATAGTCCCAGTGTACTAAGGGTTTGTATGGACTTAGTCCAGGACTGATCCGATTTGGGGAAGTCCAAGGTCGTGATCGACTTCAACACCAAGTCCGTTGAAGACCATGTACTGGTCAGAGTGCGCCGGCGCCAAATTGTTAGAAAACAGTCCAGTGGGACTCTGAGGCACGCACGCACGCACGCACGCACACATATGGATTTTTTGAGATGTGAATTTAAGTAACAAAAATCGATTTCTCAACACAGAGTCAATGGAGACTGGTGAGAGCAGTGGCGCAATAGTCCCAGGGTACCAAGGGTGTGCACGGACTTAGTGGAGGACCGACCTGATTTGGTGAAGTCCAAGGTCGTGATCGACCTCAACACCCAGTCCGTTGAAGACCACGTACTGGTCAGAGTGCACCAGCGCCAAATTGATAGAGAACACTCCCTTGTGACTCTGAGCACTCGCACGCACACACACACACACATGGTATGGTCGAGAGCCACTAGGAGACCATGATGAAGATGGTCAGCGACTTACTGCCCAATGCCTTCTGTGTGAACACCACTGCACACAAGCTCACACACAGCACCCACACAGAGATGCTTCTCACTGACACACACTGTGACATATGTACTGGCACACGACTTGCGCTCTTCACTAGGGGCGAGCCGCGAAGCGGCGAGCCCAAAGGAGGCGAGGCGCGCAGCGCCGAGCCCGCTAGCGTCGCGAGCCGCGAAGCGGCGAGCGACCTAGCGCGTGAGCGCGCGCCGAAGGCGCGCGCGAGCGCGCTAGTCTTCTTATACTCTAATCGCCCTGTTTGTATGTGGGTCCGCACCTGGATCTCTGGAAGGAGGGATGGTAGGAGGGTGGTATATGTGTTGTAGTAATAGTCGGTAGGTGGTGACGTGCAATTGCGCTTGGTGGTGCTGCTGTACTTCCCTATGAAAAGATATGCAGGGTTGCTGTTACTACTGGTGGCTGGAGCCTGGGGAGGGGGCAAACAGGTGGAGTGCGTAGGCCTGCCCAAGGGTAGTGTACACACCACGTTTCAGACCTGCAGCCATCAAGACGAGAGAGAAATAAATTTTTGAAATATGAATTTAAGTAACAAAAATCTATTTCTCAACACTGGGTCAATGGAGACTGGTGAGAATGGTGGAACAATAGTCGCAGTGCATCAAGGGTGTGCACAGACTTGGTGGTGAACCGATCCGATTTGGCGAAGTCCAAGGTCGTGATCGACTTCAACACACAGTCCGTTGAAGACCATGTACTGGTCAGAGTGCGCCAGCGCCAAATTGTTAGAAAACAGTCGAGCGGGACTCTGAGGCACGCACACACACACATGGCATGGTCGAGAGCCACTAGAAGACCACGATGAAGATGGTCAGCGACTGACTGCCCAACGCCTTCTGTGTGAACACCACTGCACCCAAGCTCACACCCAGCACCCACACATAGATGCTTCTCACTGACACACACTGTTGCCTATGTACTGGCACACAATTTGCGCTTTTCACTAGGGGCGAGCCGCGAAGCGGCGAGCCCAAAGGAGGCGAGGCGCGCAGCGCCGAGCCCGCTAGCGTCGCGAGCCGCGAAGCGGCGAGCGACCTAGCGCGTGAGCGCGCGCCGAAGGCGCGCGCGAGCGCGCTAGTCTTACTCTCTAATCGCCCTGTCTGTGGCTGGGTCCGCACCTGGATCTCTGGATGGAGGGATGGTGGGATGGTGGTATGTGTGTTATAGTAATAGTCGGTAGGTGCTGACGTGCAATTGCACTCGGTGGCCCTGCTGCACTTCCCTATGAAAAGATATGCAGGGTTTCTATTGCTACTGGTGGTTGGAGTCTGGGGAGGGGGCAAACAGGTGGGGCGCGTAGGCCTGCCCAAGAGTAGTCTGCACGCCGAGTTTCAGACCTGCAGCCCTCAAGACAAGAGAGGAATAAATTTTTGAAATGTGAATTTAAGTAACAAAAATCGATTTCTCAACACTGGGTCCATGGAGACTGGTGAGAACTGTGGCGCGATAGTCCCAGTGTACTAAGGGTGTGTACGGACTTAGTGCAGGACCGATCCGATTTGGAGAAGTCCAAGGTCGTGATCGACTTCAACACCCAGTCCGTTGAAGACCATGTACTGGTTGGAGTGCGCCAGCGCCAAATTGTTAGAAAAGAGTCGAGCGGGACTCTGAGACACACACACACACACACGCACACACACGCACACACACATGGCATGGTCGAGAGCCACTAGAAGACCATGATGAAGATGGTCAGCGACTTACTGCACAAACGCCTTCTGTGTGAACACCACTGCACACAAGCTCACACCCAGCACCCACACAGAGATGCTTTTCACTGACACACACTGTGGCATATGTACTGGCACACGACTTGCGCTTTTCACTAGGGGCGAGCCGCGAAGCGGCGAGCCCAAAGGAGGCGAGGCGCGCAGCGCCGAGCCCGCTAGCGTCGCGAGCCGCGAAGCGGCGAGCGACCTAGCGCGTGAGCGCGCGCCGAAGGCGCGCGCGAGCGCGCTAGTCTTCTTATACTCTAATCGCCGTGTCCATATGTGGCTGGGTCCGCACTCGCCCAAGAAGCTGGGCGGGCCGTGGAGGGGTGCCTTATGGGTCATTGTGATAGTCCCCTCCAGGTGACGTGCAATTGTACTCGGTGGTCCTGCTGTACTTCCCTATGAAAAGTTATGCCGGTTTTCTATTTCTACTGGTGGCTGGGGGCTGGGGCGAGAGCCATGTGGTGGGGCGCGTAGGCCTACACAGGGGTAGTGCACACGCCGAGTTTCAGACCTGCAGCCCTCAAGACAAGAGAGAAATAAATGTTTGAAATGTGAATTTAAGTAACAAAAATCTATTTCTCAACAGTGGGTCAATGGAGTCTGATGAGAACGGTGGCACAATAGTCCCAGTGTACCAAGGGTGTGCACAGACTTAGTGCAGGACCGATCCGATTTGGCGAAGTCCAAGGTCGTGATCGACTTCAACACCCAGTCCGTTGAAGACCATGTACTGGTCAGAGTGCGCCAGTGCCAAATTGTTACAAAACAGTCCAGTGGGACTCTGAGGCACGCACGCACGCACGCACGCGCACACATGAATTTTTTAAATGTAAATTTAAGTAACAAAAATCGATTTCTCATCACTGGGTCAATGGAGACTGGTGAGAGCAGTGGCGCAATAGTCGCAGGGTACCAAGGGTGTGCATGGACTTAGTGCAGGACCGATCCGATTTGGTGAAGTCCAAGGTCTTGGTCCACTTCAACACTCAGTTCGTTGAAGACCATGTACTGGTCAGAGTGCACCAGCGCCAAATTGATAGACAATGGTCGAGAGCCACTAGAAGACCATGATGAAGATGGTCAGTGACTTACTGCCCAACGCCTTCTGTGTGAACACTACTGCACACAAGCTCACACCCAGCACCCACACAGATGCTTCTCACTGACACACACTGTGGCGTATGTACCGGCACACTGCTTCACACTCACTAGGGGCGAGCCGCGAAGCGGCGAGCCCAAAGGAGGCGAGGCGCGCAGCGCCGAGCCCGTTAGCGTCGCGCGCCGCGAAGCGGCGCGTGACCTAGCGCGCGCGAGCGCGCTAGTCCTTTACTATAACCACCGTGTCTGTCTGTGCGTGTGTCCGCACTCGGCCCGCTTGCTGGGCGAGCCGTAGAGGGGTGCTATATGGCTCATAGTGATGGTCGTGTGCACGTCACGTGCAATTGCACTCGGTGGCCCTGCTGTACTTCCCTATGAAAAGATATGCAGGGTCTCTATTTCTACCGGTGGCTGGGGGCTAGGGCGGGAGCCAGGTGGTGGGGCGTGTAGACCTGCGCAAGGGTAGTGTACATGCCAAGTTTCAGACTCGCCGCCCTCGAGACGAGAGAGAAATAAATTTTTGAAAGTCAGCTTTTTTAAACAAAAATCTGTTTCTCAGCACTGGGTCG